>JASTWK010000559.1:0-117096 GCA_030770225.1 Temnothorax unifasciatus
AGCAATATTTATTTAAGTTGAGTAAATAATTCCTTTATTTAGGTATCCTTTCTTCAAGTTTAATAATAAAAATTTTACGTGAATTAAATATTTCTTTACTTTTAACATTTGTTTTTTTGATTGTAATTGCTGAGTTTCTTTTTTAAATATTTATTCTTTTCCAAATAAAAATCATTTCTTTAGAATAATAGAATTCATTAACTTCCTTTAAATAAATATTTAGTTAGGAGTATTCAAGGAAATAACTTTTTTGTCTCAAACACAATTTTTTTAATCTTAATAAATTTTTTTCTCAGTATGGTAATATATTATTTATTTCTTTACTACAATTTCGTATATATGTATATACTGTGTTACAGAACTTAAAGCATTTTTTACTAGGATAGAATTTTTACTAGGATGTATTACGCGATCCCTACATAAAAGCCTTCAAAAAGTGCCCAGTAGAATTAGACAAAGAGAGAACGAGATAGAGATCAATATGCTACTGGATAGAAAAAGACAGCTTGACCTGTATCAGTCATTATTTCTTTTCTTCCGCCGGTGAGTCACCGGTCATATTTTTTCTGTACCTGAGTGCAGTCCATTCTGTATGTCGATAGCGATAACATACTCCATTTTCAAAACAATTATTTATAATGTACTACTGCACAATACGCATTGTAATTGTCCACAAAATTGTTGCACGTTAATACTTCAAACAATTTCGTTTCTACACTTGACGTATAGTTCAGCATAGCATAGTATAGCGTCGGTTTTAATACATTTTTACGAGGAAACGTAAAATAGTGAAATATAAAACTTACTGATCATATCAGCTTGAAATTTGTATTCTAATATAAATAATGAAGATCAATCACACTCTTTTGCCTCTAAAGATGCATTTTCTTTTCTTTATGGCGGGTGAGTAATCGTTAAATCTGCGGCGTATGAGTAATTTACTACGTTTACGCGAACGTTACTTTTGTAGTAACTTACGATAATTCCTTCGCGTAAACGGAATTTTTCTTCGCGTAAACGGGATTTTGTAGTAACTTGCGATAATTTACTCCGCGTAAACGAGTGATATATCGTAAGTTACTACAGAAGTAACGCTCGCGTAAACGTAGTAATTGTTAGATCTCGTAATATATGTTGCAGCAATTCACTTAATTCTGAAATACCTGCGTGGTAACTGGAAAAACATTTAAAATAAATCACATATGTCAATAATTAAAAAAATTATATTATCAAGTATCCGTAAATGTAGTTAAAATCATTTTTATTATTTTAGCTATGGGTTCCATTAAATTATATCTACCAGTTTTCGGCAAGCAACTTGGTGTTTCACCATTAATTATGGGTAGCATTATCGCGATTTTGCCTATTGCAACCCTGATTGTTAAATTAATGCTCGGTTACGCCGCGGATTATTTCCTCGTCTGGAGAAAAGCGATTTTTATGGCATTATTCATCGTAACGAGTATGTCTTTTGTTTTGATGTATTTTTTACCGGCTCAATACGGTCCGATACTACCGGACCACCAGTTCCAAAATATCTCTTGCGAGTCTTTACTGCCTTGCGATAAGAACCATGTAAGTCTTTGTTTTCGTATAACTGTAAATTTTCTAGAATCTAGATGAAGCAATAATAATACAGGTTTCCTGTAACTGTTTAAAAATCTCATTCCCACGAAATAGAGCACCACGTACTAATAAGATGTTTCATATGAAATCTTTAACAAAACTTAGTTATTAATACTTTTAGTATAAAACTTATTTTCAGTTGTGAATTTAAAAGTATGATTTATTTATTTATTAATTTTAAGCATGCGTTAGCAGTCGCATCCTGTAACGGTACGAAAGACATAACGTGTCATTGGATGTGTGAAAATATGAATTTTTCCATGCGATTATCTTTTCATGCAGCCGAGAAGGAAGCAATTATTTCATCGGACACTACGTGCTTATTAAATATTAACGATACGTCATTGTGTCGAAGAAATGTAACAGCAAATTATAACTGCAATGTTACATGTGATAACTTCGAGGACGATGAATGTCTATATACATCTATTACTTTTTGGAGTTTCTTTATCTTGATGGTTTTTGGTCAAGTTGGTTATTACGTTTCCTTGAGCGTAAACGATACAATTTGCTTCGACATATTAGGTAAATAATTTCATAGCCGTATATATCCCACTGTCAGAGCAATTCGCCGAATTACAAGAATATAACCATGCCAAACAAATTTGAGCAATAAGTTATTTTACAAATACTTTCATATAATATTATAATGTAACGAGGAAATACTTTACAATAAAGTTTAATTCCTCAGGTAAAGATGGACAAATGGAATTTGGCAAGCAGCTCATATGGAATTCAATTGGTTTTTCTCTCGCAACATTTCTATCTGGTTATACAATGGATTTGTGGTCGCGAGGGAAAGTCTACAAAACTTATACACCGGCGTTTATTTTCGTGCTCGTATTCATTTGTATAGATTTAATTTTCTATAGAAAATTAAAGGTGTTTTATACATTTAGAAGAAAAGACAAATAGTGCGGTAGTTTAATTTTAATTTTGTATTTTTAATTGTTATTATATGTTTTTATTGTAGCTGCCACTGACAAAATCGCCAAATATATTAAAAGATGTATATACAGTTTTGAAATTGGTACCAATTGTTATATTTCTATGTACCGCTATTTTTGCTGGCATTTTTGAGAGTCTCGTGAAAAATTTCTTTTTTTGGTAAATTTTAGACGTAATAAAACGTACACGGAGAGAATTTTCTCTTGAAATTTACCCTGGAAAATATCCACCATAATAAAAAATATTATAAATTACATTAAAATATAAAATATGTTTGATTAATTTTACTAAAATATATCTAGGAAATTTCAATAATTTTTCAAAATTTACCAATCTGCTTGGTAATTTTTATTACATTGTTTGTAAAATGTTTTTTGTATATTTTAAAAATTCCTTGGTTGCCAAATTGTCTCAAGTTTGTAGTAAATTTAAGGGTAAAATATAAGAAAAAATTCTCTCCGTGTAGAAATTTATGTTAGATAATTAATATTACAATAATTGTTTTATTAGGTATATAGAAGATCTTGCTATGGAGACTGGTTATATGAGTCAAGTTAAATTAATACAAGGTTTAACGACATGCATAGGTTTTCTCGGTAGCAAAGTAATATTCTTCTTTATGTCTGGTAATGTTAAAAATGTGTTTTCTTTCATGTTTTGCAACATAAGATACAATTGAGCATAATAATGAGTTTTATCTTTTTTTTAAGGCAATATATTGAAAAGATTTGGATACGGTTACACGTTTACATTTTGTTTTTTATGTTACGCGATGAGATTGGGATTTATATCCTTAGTGCCAACGCCATGGCATATAATTCTAGTGGAGGTTGTTTTGCAAGGGCCATCATATGCACTTCTTTACACAACAGTAGTAATGTATGCGAACGTAATTTCACCGCCTGGCACATCGGCTACCGTTCAAGGAGTTGCGTCTGGAATGAAGGATGGTCTCGGTAATCTTTCTTATTGTTAGTCATTATATATAAAAAATCGTTTTACAATTTTTATAAAGAATACGAGTATATTTACTTTTTCTAATAAATTTAGGGATTTATTAAATGTAATCTTGCAATATTTTTAGGATATTCGATTGGTGGTTTCTTAGGTGGCTTCTTAATCAAGACAGTTGGTAGTAAAATGACTTTCAAAATATATTCAGCGCTCGCAGGACTTTCTGCTATAGGGTATATTATACTTCATACTGTATACTTAAGACATACAACAGTAGGTAAGAAATCAAGTAACTTTTAATGTGTCGAAAGGTGACAAATTTTTTCAGATTGTAAAAAACTATCTTTTTATTGCAGACACACGAAATAACGTTGCATGGAGAAAGCCAGACGATGCGCGGAGACAATGTGATGTAGATGAAATGTAATACATGCTTGGTATATATCTTTTTGATAAATGATATATTATAAAACATTTTAATTTTAACATATGTTGTGATATGAAAACTTGATGCAAATCATTATTTAATATTTTTATCCGAGTACTGTAGTTGTTGTAAACACGTGGTTTATACATTATCATCATATCAATTTTAATTGCAAATTATTTTATCAATATAGAAATTATATTTATTTTCGTTTGTATACAGTTGCTGTTAATTATTTGATACCATGATATAATTACTTGATAATTTTTATTTAATTATTTGTAGATCGCATCGTGAAAATTAAACTAATCATCTAGTTCAAAAATACGAACGAGCTACTATAGAGATTTATGCCTTTATGTTTGTACATGACAAGTTTTGTTTAACGGTTATATACACAATATGTTAAAGATTCGATTTGATTCAAATGTGTATTATTATTTATGCAGATATCGATGGATAATGTATTATGTTGACAGTTTCTGCGCTTGACATATAAAATTCATAATTTTACGACGAACATCGCATTGCAAGTTAAACAGAAGGATCGTAATTTCTAAGTAATCTCGTGTCGCTATCACATTCTTATATCATGCTGCAAACACAGGGTATTATCATATTGCCAGATGTTCCGTAATCGCAAGTCCTTGGAGCAATTTAGAATTAGTTTTAATTATAATTTGATTTTTCATAATAACCACATATATCTTTATTGATAATCTCGTAAACGATACGTGCCGCGAACAGTCGAATTGTTGGTATAAACAGGCCGCAAGATATTCGCAGCCTTATCAATCTCCCTCACGCGATAAATCTCATTTGCAGAGTACAGCGCGCGTCGTTGAACGATTTATTAGATTCACGTGCGTGTCGTTTATTTATCAAAGTAACGAGGGGCAATGTTTCGCGCGACTATCCAGTACATTCGATAGCCATTCGGACTCGGTTTTAAGAGATCATCCTCATTGTACGGCGCATCCCCGTCGAAAGTCATCCCGTTCAATCTGTCGAGACTATCGCGATGTGATCGTTGTAATTTTAGCGCGTCGTGTCAGTGGCGTCAGTGCAGCTAGACGCTTCCGCTGGAAGGAGAAACGCTTATCCAGCGAACGTTGAAACATTTATGACGCGTCAAAGCTCTCGATTACACACGCATAACACGCAGCCTCCTCATTTAAGCTCTGTATTGTATATTATCTACAATATCTACTAATATCATAAATATATAACGCAGGTACGTTTCGGCTTCTAGCGCTGCCAGAATTCGCTGACAATTTCGAAGCATGCAGCTTTTTAGTGTTGCGCTCGCCCACTTTCTCCTCTTCGTTCCGTCGAGGCTCAAATACGCGGCTTGTCCTTCCTAATAAGTGCATCTCTCCTTTCTCTCTCTCTCTCTCTCTCTCTCTCTCTCTCTCTCTCTGCGTTCCGCAGATGCAAAAAGTGCAAGAAGCGCATCTGAAACTGAGGCACATCTATTTTATCGCACATACACGTGACATGGAAAGCCATATCGCTGATAGCACGCGGCCTATCGTGCAATTAAGAGGCTCAATCTGCGAACGAGAGATCGTCGGAGCTTGACGCCGAGCATGCAGGCTGCCTGAACACGCCAACGCGGTGAGTTCGTCGCGACGGTTCCTCTTCTCTCCTCACGAATAATAAAAATAAATCGGTCCCGCAAAGTGCTCGGCGAACGAGAGGGGAAACTCGCGGGGAACCTTCCTGAGAAACCTTCGGACCTGACTGAGAGACAACCTGAAACATGCGCTGGTTCTTGATACGACGTGCAGATAACGGCATCGCGCGACGCCATTTTGGAATCGTTTGTAATATCGTTTGAAGTTTTTACGAAGAATACCTCGAGGTTATCGATACATCGCGAATCGAGAGGATTTGAATTCAAATGCGCGCACGGCGCCGACGATAATCTTGGAATCGAATGTAATGTTTATGTTTAATATGCATGTTAAGATCGTGTAATAATAATATCTTCGAGTAAGTTTATCGTTACGTCTGACGTTATTAGTTTGCAGCATAGCGCCAATTATAGCGTGAGAAAACGCCGAAGGCGCGAGACACGAGATTAGTTGGGCTTATCAGTGTCTGCCTACACTCGCAAATAAATCATGAAAATTAATTACACGCAACTGCCTATAAAGGCGCATTATTTCTTTTTTATGGCGGGTGAGTATGTGCCTCACATTTTAAAGAAAAGATTTATCTAATTTTCTTAAGAATTTTACCATTTTTCTTAATTTTATTAAATTCTTTTTTGGTTCTTTTACATGATACAGTTCATAAAGAATGCGTAGATATAAAACTATGATATTTGTTAACATTAAAGAATCATAAAAATATACGTTGGTACATATATTTAATGTTAATAAAACTCGACTATTAATATGCCCTTATTATACAAAAAAAGATTATGGTTATAATATGTTAGGGCGATTACAAAAATTACAAAATAATAATATTATGAGGTATAATTATCGTTTTTATTTTAGCTATGGGTCCTATTTTGCCATTTTTGCCAGTTTACGGCAAGCAACTCGGTGTTTCGCCGGTAATTATGGGTAGCATCACCGCGATTTTGCCCATTTTATTCCTGATCGCGAAACCAGCATTTGGCTTCGTCGTGGACTATTACCGCGCCTGGAGAAAATGGATATTTATAGCGCTGCTTGCCGTAACAAGTGCCTGCTATATTTTTATGTACTTTTTACCGGCCCTGCCCGGTCCACTTCTACCAGATCATCAATTTCAAAATGTTTCCTGTGCGTCTATACCGTCTTGTGATATGGACTATGTAATTTTTTTTTATTTTCTTACAATTGCGCATCTTTCGGATAATAAAAATTCCTGTAACGATTGATTAGTTGACTTTCATGAAAATTTGTAAATTCATTTTTATACATTTAGGACAATTTAATTTTTTTAAACTTTCAGTAGTTTCTAAATACTAAGTCTTTTTAAAAATATCTGTATAGTGCTTTTAAGAAATGATATATTTTTAAAGTGATTTATTTTTCTTTTAAGCACACGTCAGCAATGGCATCATGTAACGGTACAAAAGACGCTACATGTCATTGGGTCTGCAAGGATAATGCAGTGAATTTTTCTGCGAGATTATCTTTTCATGGGATTACAAAGGAAGCAGTAATTTCGCCGGATACCACATGTTTATTAAATATTGACGAGGCGTCATTGTGTCAAGTAAATATAACGAAGAATTTTAATGTACATAACTGTAATGTTACCTGCGATAATTTCGAAGATAATCATTGCCTATATACATCCATCACCTTCTGGGGATTCGTGCTCTTGATGTCTCTTGGTAACATCGGTTTTAACGTTTCCAATTGCATAAGCGACGCAATTTGCTTTGACGTATTAGGTAAGTGATCTGCAGGAATATACAATATTTTAATGCTACGTAAAATATAAAAATGCCTGTATGTACATACAACACAATTTTTTCAACGATACAAATGGTTTAATGATACGATTTTATATATAATATATTAATTCAATTGGTAAAAAATATCTTTTTCAACAAATTACTTGGCTTTTCAGGTGAGGGTGGGCAAATGGGGTACGGTAGGCAGCGAGTATGGGGCACAATCGGTTTCGGTGTGGCAGCGCCTTTAGCTGGCTACGCAGTAGACTTGTGGTCGCAAGGGGAAATCTATAAAACTTATACACCGGCGTTTCTCCTTGTGTTCGCATTTACTTGTATCGACTTGATTTGTTGCAGAAAATTGGAGGTGATTTACATGAAAAAGATTGAAGTGAAAATAAATGAAGAGTAGTGTATAGTCTTTTCTTCTTAGAATTTTCATCTTACATTGTATGTTCTCCATTACAGCTGCCACTCATGTCAGGATCGTCAAGCATACTGAAAGACGTATGCATGCTTTTGAAATTGAAACCCATCGTTATATTTCTATGCTTTGCTACCCTTGCGGGTATCCTTGATAGCTTTATGATTTACTTCTTATTCTGGTAAATCTTTATCTCTATCAATACATGTATTTTTGTTCATTGTCACATTCGATAGAATTTTGAAATTCAATTAAGCCGAATTACATTCAGTGTATAATTTATTGTATTAGGTATTTGGAAGATCTTGCTATGGCGACCGGTTATATGGGCAAAATTAAATTGATAGAAGGCCTAATTGTCGCCGCGCAGACTCTCGGTGGCGAGATTATATTCTTCTCTCTGTCCGGTAAATTATTTCTCTCTGTCGCAGCTTGTGACGTTTAGAGTGTTCGCATAATTAAAGATATCGCTGTGCCTAGTATAATTTCGAGTCTCTTCTTTTCAGGCAAAATACTGAAGAAGTTTGGATACGGTTATACCTTTACGTTTTGTTTTGTATGCTACGCGCTGCGGCTGGGATTAATATCTCTTGCTCCAACGCCATGGTGGATGCTTCCGGTGGAATTTGTCATGCAGGGACCAACATATGCGCTTTGCTATACAACAATAGTAGCGTACGCGAGCGCAGTATCACCACCCGGTACGTCAGCTACTGTTCAAGGAATTGTGGCAGGGATGGATGACGGTTTAGGTAAATTTCTCTTTCTGGTTATCAAGAATCATTTATTTATAACAAGAAGAGCATATATATATATATATATATATATATATATATATATATATATATATATATATATATATATGCTCTTATATAATATATATATATATATATAAACTTAATGCAAATGTATTTTTTCCCAATTAATCAAAGTTTATCATCGCTGAAATATTGTTGTTTTCATCAGGTTTCGCGATCGGTAGTTTGATCGGAGGTATTTTATACAAACAAGTTGGTGGTGCAACGACTTTAAGAATATTTTCAGTACTTGCAACATTTTCTGCGATTATGTACCTTATTCTTCACACTTTGTACTTAAAACATAGAACACCAGGTAAGGGATCGAGTATCTTTAATTGCCGGAATCTGGTGAAATATTTTTAGAACATTGTAAAGAAGTATAAGGGATTTCTCTTTTATTGTAGATGCACGAAAAAATGTCGAATGGAGGAAACCTGACGATGCACAGAAACACTGTGTTGTAGCAGAATGATACGTATTTTATATATCTTTGTTGTAAATAATATATAATAAAAATAATAATATATGTTTCATACACATCTGAAGATATTATATATATGCGTGATATAAATATATATAATATAAATACAATATATGTCTTAAGATAAAGAAACTAATGTAAAACGTATTCTAAATATTAAAAATTAATATAAAAATTCTTCATTATGCAATAAACTTAATTTTTATTCGGGAGAAGTCATCTATAGATTAAAAAATGAATATACGCATGTTATTATTATGCTCTATGCGAATTAAAAAAACAAGTAAAAGATATGAAATAGCAATAAAGAAAAATGAGAAAATTATTTTATTTTTATTTAAAATTCGAAGGAATGTGCCATGAAATATGTAATCGCATGTTTATCATTTGTTGAAACCATATGTTATATATATAGATAAAGTTCAATTGAAGATGCAGGGCTCGTAAAATATTATTCAGGACACAAAAGGTATGCACGCGCGCGATGCGAGCGAACGAAGAATAGAGAGCAAAAACTCGCAGCCATACTTCTTACATACCCTGGTGAAATAATTTCTTATATTTTCTCAGAAATTTTGTAAGAATTATTGAGACTTATGAAAAAATATATAAAATTTCTCATACTTTCAGAAATAATTGGATGAGGATTTTTGGGATATTTCATTCAGAATCCCGTATGTATGTAAAAATTTCTGATAAATTGCATTTTCTCGTATTTATTCAGATTTTTACAGATATGTGTTGGCGGGAAAAATCTGAAATATTTTATTATTTTGTCTGAATTTTTCTAGAGAAACGTTCCAAATTCCTATAAAAAATTCTGAGCGTTCTGATGAGAAAGTCTAAAAATTTCTATAAAAATTTTGATTAATAATATAAAAAATTCTGAGACATTTTTCCACCAGGGTAATCTTACATAATCTTACATTTGGTTATATTATGCAAACAATTAAAGTACTTACAGGGATTAGAAGCACACTGAATTGATTGAATTCAATATTTTTAAACACCAACGCAGTTGAGTCACGTGGTAAATGCGCTGGACTTGTTGGAACATGCTTGGAAGCTGGAAGTGTATGTATCAGTGCCTTTAGTGAATTAGGTTAGAACGAGTCTCAACAGGTTAGGAAGATGACGACAAATACCGTGCGTCTGGATATTCTGCCGAACGATGTGTTGCTAATAATCTTCGATTATTGCAATGAATATGATTTGTTGCGGCTCAGCGAGGTGTGTAGCCGATTTTACGAGCTCGTGCGCACGGACATGCCCTGGATCAAGAAACGCAAACAATTTCTCGTCACAAATCAAATGTCGGATAGATTTCGTGAGAGGTACGTTACAGATTGTGTTTAACCTGTACTCGAGCTTGAACTTGTGGATTTTCTTTTAAATCAAGCAAATTTGGCTGGAGAAAAATAAACTCGAGTATCGTGATAAAATAACGATATCGTCCTTGATTATTGCCGTGTATCCAAGGTATATATCCACGAGACGTTTCAATATTTACAAATTTTGTAATTTTGCAAGAATGTTGTTCTCTTTTGATAATTTCATGTTAATGTGCAAGAATCCAATACATGGACCAAGTCCAAGCAAAAATTGATAACCGCTTGTTTTTTTTTTCCCAGATGTAATACAATATTGCCCCCACGTTCAACATGTTTCGTATCAAAAAAATGGCAGTATGGAATGTACAGAGAAAAAATGGTATTTACGCAGAAAACAAAGCTGATGCCCTGGCTGAGATTGACAAACGACATACTCTGGTGGTGCGGTGGCAATGAGCTTCTCGGCTTTGGCCGCAAAGGAACGATGATAAATGGCAAGTATGGCAACAACCATTATACAGGAGAAATCTACACAGGAGGTGATATCTGCAAATTTGTTCCTTGGAAAGACTTCATCATATGCGGCTATACGTACGTGTATATATGTATATATATATAGCTATAATTGTATTTGTATCTTCATTATTTTTTATTTCTATCATATAATCCTTTCAATACATCATCAAAAGGAATGGCTCTATAAGCTACTTTTTAAAGAGGTATGGCAAAAACAAATGTCGCATCGTAAAACTGTTACTGAGCAATGATTCTTCCGTCAATGCTATAGATGCCACCTCGGAAAATGTTATTGCAGGTTTAGAAAGTGGTACAATAAAGGTAAAGTTAAAAAAAAATCTGCTATCTGATGTGTACGATGACAATGTATCATGCAAGATTCATTTCTGTTTAGATACAAAGACATCCAGATATGGATAAGTCTGAAAGAAATATTTATAACGTAAGTGAGACCTGTGTAAATCTAAATGATAAAGTGCGATCGCTCTCAGTTGATCCTACGGGAGTAAAATTTGCCGTTGGCTCATCTGGAACTACTGGGAACATCCCACCACTACATGTAATTGATATCGAATGGTATGCGTAATATTGTAATTAATTACTCGATCGCTGTAAGGTCTATGATCTGATGATATATCAGATAGACTTTAATATGTGTCGAACAATTTGCAACAAGCTAATGGAGAAATTTCAGTCACACAGAGATCGATACAATGCGGCATAAGTGGCAACATGGCGCTGGGATATTAGACATGGTATGGGACGATCCCAACACTTTACTCACTTGTGGCTATGATACGTACATCCGAAAATGGGATTTGAGGTAATTTATCTTGACTGTTCAGTCAGCTTTATGTAACGTTAACACTTGTGATTTCTTTCAGAACTGAAAGATGTGTCTCTTCGTGGGCGGATCCAACCGATGCATCATTATATTGTATTTCATCCGACCATCGGTATACCATGGTAACAGGAACGCAGTATAATTGCTTGGCCGTTCTGTGGGATCAAAGGAAGACTGATTTCGTTCAGGTTCTTATCAACTTGAAACTGATATACGCGCTTTGTACATTATAAGTTGTTCGTGATTCATGACAGACTTGTTTTCAATATTTCTAGCTGTATTACGTGAATATGCGAGCATCATCTCGACGCAGCCCAATCTATTCTATACAATTTGATAACACACATCTGTACTGCGCTACAGATAAACACGTGATCGAATTGAACTTTGCTGGCCGTTTATATCACAAGCTTGATTACAAGGCGATGTATATTCCGTATGATCGTATGAATTGTTGAACACCTGCAGATAGGAACAGTACAAACGAAACGTTTCATGATAGAAGTTTAACCCCTGGTTTCCATGCACGCGTTGCCATGCGTTATAGCGCGCGTTTGATGCGCGTCTCCACGCGTTTCACCAATCAAATTGGTTTCCATGCACGCGTTACCTTGCGTTATAATGCGCGTTTGACAGCATCTGCACGCATTCTACCAATTAAATTCGACTGAAATTAGCCGAGTTCAACAAAACGCTATCGCGCGCGTCATAGCGCGTTGAAATTAAAAATTTTTAACCCTTTCAGACGCGCGACAATCGCGTCGCGTTTTGTTGAACTCGGCTAATTTCAGTCGAATTTCGGCATTAATGACAGCGTGTCATATTTAATCATACATAATGTCAATAAACAATAATAATTCTTGCGAAAACGACGAATCAGTAAATGAATTAATTATAAACTCAGTTCATCTTCGTAGTGCTTTGTGGGATTTAAATAGCAAATTTTATAAAGATAATGTATATAAAAGGAAATTATGGGCTGAAATAGCCTATGAATTACATGTAACTGGTAAGAAAAAATAAAATATATAATTAAGATAAATAATTTAAATAATATTATAAAAATAATATAAGAAATAATATATATATATATATACAACAATTTATAACAAAAACTATAATTTATAGAGGATTTTGTAAAAACCCGATGGAAATCTCTTCGGGACAGATATTTCCGAGAGAATAAAAAATTGATAACGAAAAGTGGACAAGCAGCTACACAAAACTCAACTTGGCCCTTATGGGAGAGCCTGGCATTTTTAAAACAAGTGTCGCAACCGCGGCCGTAAGCATATTATTTTTTATATTATAATTATCTTTAATAATGAAATAATTTGAGAAACAATAATTAATTGAGTATCTTTACTACATACATATAATATATAATTTGTAATGCAATTCATTTTTTCTATTAGAACAATAACGAATATGTCACATGAAACCGAAAGCAATAATGAATGTCATAATGAATCATTTGCATCACAAGAAAATTCGCAATTTATTAACCTTATTGATGTCCCAAATAATCGAAATCCAAGTCAAAGTAAAAATTTTTATAACATAATATTTTTATAACATAATAATCTGAGCAATAAAAATAATTAAAACAAAACCAAAATTAAAACGTACATTTAATATTAATAATAACGATCACTTAACAGTTTAATAAAATTACAAGTTTCTATATGTACAGCTGAAGAACTATTAAAATCAAATATTGGAGGCCCTTCTTCACAATCTTGTTCTTCAAATTCTCGTGAAAAAGATGTCACACCACAACAAAGTTCCCTTAAGCGCCCTTCACTCTTTATAGAAAAATCTTCTACGTCTAGTTCATCTATTAAAAGAAAAAAAGGTTATTTATATAAAATATTATTTAAGAAATTATATATATATATATATAATATATAAAAATATTTTAATTTTGAATATTTTAATTCCAAATTTAGCTAATCATGAGTGTGATCCGGTGGAAGAAGTTATATTAGATTATATAAAAATAAACCGACTTCAAGATCTTCATTAAATCGAGAACATTCTGCTGAAGAATATTTTATTTATCAATTGCTCGCGATGTACAAAATTTTAGTTGTCATCGCGGTTATATATGAGGCAAAAAGTTTAAGCGCATTTGAAGAAATTTTAGAAAATGAAGACATTAATTAACGTTATTAATTTTACATTGTTTATATATTAATTAAGTTATATTAATATTAAAATGTTAAAATAAAATAGTTAAATGTTCAATGTTAAAATAAAATATTATTTACTCAGTTTATTGACTCAGTTTATTGTACACTGTATATTATTGTAAACATACCTTAATTATTTGCTTGTTGCAAATACCAGTTCTTTTGGTGTTCTGGTAATTTATCCCACTGCCATTGGACACTGCCTTCCGCCATAAAATAATTTTTATAAATTCCCGAACTTCTTTGGCCACTTGCGTTGAATTCCTGGCTGCGTTTGGATTAAGGTTTCGTAGTCCGAGAAATTCATTTTCTTCACGCCATTGTCCAATTTGTAAATTTCCACTTCGATCTTCTCTATCAACAAAACATGGTGGAAGATATCTTCTTTGTCCTGGTGCAAGATGAAGCTCACCGTCCCGAAGCCAATTGTGCAAAACAACACAACATTGTACAATACTTTGTACAGTTTCAAGAGATGCAATTATTGGTTTTCTAAAAATACGAAATCTTGATGTCATTACTCCGAACGCATTTTCAATACACATTCGAGCTCTGCTTTCTCTATAATTAAAAATTATTTGATCTGGTGTTAAATTAACACCGGGATAAGGCCGCATTAAATTTTCCAATAATGGGAATGCTGCGTCTCCGACAAATACAAAAGGAGCTTTAGTATTTGATCCATGAAGAACAGTTTGGTGAGGGCAAGGGTAATTTTTGTTCAATTATATCTTTTCCAAAATCTGATGATTGGAAAATACCACCATCACTCTCTTTTCCGGCTGATCCAATGCTTACATATATAAATCTGTATTGCGCATCACAGGCTGCGAGAAGTACTATACTAAATGTTCCTTTATAATTATAAAAGTAGAGCCTGTATTCTTGAAACACTGTACAACTACATGTTTTCCGTCGATAGCTCCAACACAATTTTGAAATTCCAAATATCCCCAAAGTCTTGAGCTATGCTAGCCCATTCCTCTTCTTTTAATACAGGTAATACTTCCGGATGTAAAACATCCATATCACTTTTGTAGTTTCCGCAATAATTTTTGACGTAGTAGCTCGTCCAATTCGATACTGATAATGTAAGCTAACCATACTGTCTCCAGCAGCAATATATCGTAAGGTTAAAGATAATCGTAATCCAGGTGGTAAAGGTTCTCTAGTTAAATATAATTTAGAAATTTGAGGCTCTATTTATGTAGTAGGGTATCAAATTGGTTTGGTGTCATTCTGTGGTAATTAAAAAGAGCTCAACATCATTGCGTAGTTCGGCAACAAGATTACTGTAAGCTCCCTGCTCAAGTCTATTGGTTAAAATAGGTCGAACCCACCAACGTGGAGCTGATCTTCGATGTTGTATTCTTTGTTGTCGTTTTCTCCACAACCATAATAGAAGAAATATTTTAAATTCTTCATCATCCATCTATTATATAGAAATTAATTTCAATACATATTATATAAAATAATCTCATTGTTAAAAATAAATATTACGATATTATACATTTTTAGTAATATCTTTTAAATAATAAATTATATTTATTTTAACTCTACTGAGAAAGCGTAAATATTTTTTTAGAGAAAATTGTATACGTGATATTTTTTTACTAAAAGCTAGTTAATATATTATTTACTTTTTCTGTATTTAATATTCTTCTTTTCTCTCTTCCTTTTACAATTATTTATATTATTTTTTATTATTAAATATTACATATATATACGCATGTATTTTTGTAATAAAATTGGGAGCTGTCACATTTATATAACGCGCGCATGGAAACACTATCAGCACAAACGCGCGCGTCAAACGCGCGCTATAACGCATGGCAACGCGTGCATGGAAATCAGGGGTAATTGTAATGAGAAGGGATTGAAAACATGAAGAACGAAATTCAATCCTGAGATAATGTAATGTACCTTGTATAAAAATGATGCTTTTTTGTAAAAACAGCGACATTACTTTATTACTTTATATTACTTTATTGCATTACCTTATATATAAACTGTAATGATACGATAATTGCAGTCATTGTGCTGTATATAATTATATGCCAATACCTCATAGTAACTTATATGTGAATAATTCGTATTCGTATATTTTTTTTTTCTAGATTTACACCTTAAAATATTGACATATAATTAAGAGTAATTCTCTGTATCTGTATAATAAAGAAAGTCAATTGTATTGCAACAATATTGCAGCAATTTATTATTATTGCGATGCATACATAAAAGCGAAGACGATATAGGTTTCCCATACATATATGTAAGATATATAACGACTATAAAATAAAAAAAAAACAATTTTCGAACAACGGCAAAGATTTAATCTACTAATAAGAAACGCTTTATTTAACTTTGGACTACTTCCACTGTAAAATTACAGTGCAGTTACAAACTTAGATAACAAAAATTTGAAATGTTATGAAATAAATATGTTAATTGATGGCGTGCTATACACGAATATTGCAAATGCCATGTTAATCAATTTCGATGAAAGAAATAGACATTTACTACGATAGCGCCTGCATACAATACAGCTTTACTCTACATTTCCTTTACATTCTCTTCATATTTAAAACTCAATCTCGTTTAAAAGAGATACATCTTATATCCCAAAACCAATATTAAGTATCTCATTAAGTAATCTTCTAAGATCATTTAGATTCTTTTTTTTTTAAATCACTCATCAAAGCATCGTACGAATCATGTAATTGAGAATACCGCCGTGTTTAAAGTAAGTCAAGTCAACTTCCGTATCAAATCGTGCAATCACCTCGAATTTCTTGCCGTTGTCCGTGTTCACAGTGATCTTTTCTCCAGGTTGGCAATTCGAGGGAATCGCAACATCGTATTGCTCGTAACCTGTTAATCCTAAGGACTCTGCGTTTTCCCCAGGAAGATATTGTAGTGGGACAATGCCCATACCCACAAGGTTAGATCTGCGAAGAAATAAATAAATTTAAATGGTAAATGTTTACAATTAGGGCCCCACCTCCGATGACCTTGACCTTGACATATGTTGTCAAGGTTACTCTCCTGAGTGACCTTCAGAAGGTTTTAGTCGGGGGTCGCTTCTTATTAAAAAGTTATAAACAAAAAAGTTTGAAAAATATAGCAGCTATTTTGAGTATTAAAAGGCATAAATGACTAATATATATGTCGAAATAGTTCACGCATACACTTTTCACGCGAGACGAGTTGTTACATAGGTTCGTGGCGCGCTTTACAAGCTTGTTTATTGTATATCCTCGTTTCGCGTAGTAAGTGCGGCAGTCCCTGTTTGTTTACGTTTGAAATTCTTCATATATTTCCGACACAGAATATTTTCGTTAAAGCAGGGCATACACACGTATGTGTATGCCCTGCTTATAAAAGTTGTGATTTTTGTTAAAGCAGGGCACACACACGTGTGTATACCCTGCTTTATAGAAATTGTAATTTTCGTTAAAGCAGGATATACACACGTGTGTGTGCCCTGCTTTAACGAAAATCACAACTTTTATAAAGCAGGGTATACACACGTGTGTGCCCTGCTTTAACAAAAATCACAACTTTTATACACACACACACACACGTGTGTATACCCTGCTTTAACGAAAATATTCTGTGTCGGAAATATATGAAGAATTTCAAACGTAAACAAACAGGGACTGCCGCACTTACCACGCGAAACGAGGATATACAATAAACGAGCTTGTAAAGCGCGCCACGAACCTGTGACAACTCGTCTCGCGTGAAAAGTGTATGCGTGAACTATTTCAACATATATATTAGTCATTTATGCCTTTCAATACTCAAAATAGCTGCTATATTTTTCAAACTTTTTTTGTTTATAACTTTTTAATAAGAAGCGACCCCCGACTAAAACCTTCTGAAGGTCACTCAGGAGGGTGACCTTGACAACATATGTCAAGGTCAAGGTCATCGGAGGTGGGGCCCTAATTGTAAACATTTACCATTTAAATATAAGTGCGTGTTAAATAAAAGCAAATGTAAACTAGATTTCTTGGAAAAAAAAACTCCATACTTTTTATTCAAAATTATTTACTTTAAACAAGTTAACTTTTAATTAAATCTTTTTTAAAAGAAACTTATCTTACAATTCAATGAAAATACTATATTTAAATTCGATCGAAAATAAATAATATTTTGAAAAGGACTTGCCTGTGTATTCTTTCATACGACTCTGCTATGACTGCTCGAATACCGAGTAGATACGGTCCTTTGGCGGCCCAATCTCTGGAAGATCCGGATCCGTATTCCTTGCCAACCAGAGCGATCAAAGGCGTTCCATCTTTCACGTATCTCTCGGCCGCGTCGAATACGTCCATCTAAATTCAACCAATTATTATTAATATGTTCGCTATCAATGTATATTTTAAAAACTGTCCATTACAGATAATGTTTTTAAGCAATTTCATTCAGTATATTTAAATTATACATAAAAGAAAATGCAAAACATATGCGTATGACGTATGGCGTTGATCCGTGACGAGAATTGAAGTGAATTAATAGTAAATGAATATTAAGTTAAATCGTGAAGCTATACGTAGTGAAAAATCAACGCGTAGAACGAGAAAGGAAATACGTACCTCTTCATTAGTTGGAATGTAAATTGTTCGTGGTCCCGCTTTACCAATGAATTTATTCACAAGACGAATGTTAGCGAATGTGCCCCGTGCCATCACGGCGTCGTTTCCTCTGCGCGAGCCGTAAGAATTAAAATCTTTCGGCGTCAAGCTGGAAACGAAGATGTCACAGTCAAGAATTCGGCCAGTTTGCGTGCCTTGTCTCTATGATCTCCATTGATGTCAAACTCACCCTCGATTAGCTAGATATCTCGCCGCTGGCGAATTACGCGCTATACTGCCCGCCGGGCTAATATGATCGGTCGTAACGGAATCTCCAAGATTTACAAGGACTCGCGCTTTAGTGATTGATTTTATTGGCGGCAACTCCTGCAAAATTTATTTTTCACAAATAGAGAAATGACTAGAATCCTAAATGACATAATTTTCAAGAAGTAAAAGCTAATGTTAAGGTTGGAAAAAAATTAAAATTAAATTCTTTTTGTATTCTAAAGAAAATTTTGAAGAAAGCTCAAATGTTTAAAGTATTTAGCGTGCAATAGATTATACATCACTCTAATGACCTTATATAAGTTATCGAAATAGGGTGGGTTTTGGATGTACGTAGAATTAACGTCCCACGGGTACAGCTTGCCGTCAGGTGCTACCAAACTTGCCCAACTGCCGCTACCATGCTCGATTTTACTGTAGACTTCTTTGAACATGGCTGGAATGACGTATTTCTGCTCAACAGCTTGAATTTCCGTTCTGGTCGGCCAGATATCTTGCAAAAATATTGGACTCCCATCGGCTTTGTGACCTTGAAAATAACAGATACATCGTGTAAATTATGTTTTATGCATCTCAATAAATCCAACGAACAAAGAGGATTCTACGTCTTACCCAATGGCTGCTTCTCAAAGTCAAAGTCCACCGTACCGGCAATAGCATAAGCTATAACCAGAAGCGGGGACGCCAAGTAATTCGCTCGGGTATTCGGATGGACTCTGCCTTCAAAGTTTCTATTGCCTGACAGAACGCCACAGCAAACGAGTTCATTCTACAAGCAACACGCAAGATGTTTAACGATAAGCATTGCTTGGTATGCAAAAATATTCATGCTTGTAAAGGAAAAAAGAAATCGTTTAATCAGTTGGTTAGATGACAAGTTTTGTCAAGTTTATGATTTAATGATTTTTAAACGTGATTTTGTTCATTTCGTAATTTATTGAATTATTTCTATTTTTCGCCAAAAAATGGCTGAAAAACCATTCAAGAAATGTCAAGTAGAATTCGAATACAAAATCAATTCCTCTACCTTTTCAATAGCCTCGACTATAGCGTCAGGAAGTGGGCCGCTGTTTCCGATACAGGTCATACATCCGTAACCCACGATGTCGAATCCTAACTTTGTCAGATACGGAATCACACCGCTTTCCTGGAGATAATAAGTAACGACTCCGGAACCAGGTGACAATGATGTTTTTATATACGGCTCGACGCTCAAGCCAACTTCCACTGCCTTTTTAGCAAGAAGGCCTATAATCAAAGTAGCGTATCTTACATTCGCGACATTTAACATCTTACATTTAATTTTTATAGAACTATACTTTATATTCTTTCACGATTAAATAATAGTGTTGCTAATAAAATTTCACATTAAAAAATAATAAAAAATAATAATAAACTAAATGTTATTTTACAATCTCTTCAATTATGTACTTCTTATCAATCTAATCTAAATTTCAAAGTATGAAGCAAGTTTTCTTAGGCAGACACAAATGTTAAAGCCATTAATGACTATCTTAATAATGATTACTTTAAAGCATCTAAAAAATTCGTTCTGTTTCAATTCGTTTCGTTTTCAATTCTATTTAAAATTTTAACTGCGCTTTTAAAATCTGAGAATTTGTAATGCGTCAGCAAAAGTTGACGATTTTAGATCTTCAAAGTAGCGCTAATAAACCAATTCTATTTCGCGTCCTTCGGCAAATCCTTTGTATCAATATAATAAATGATAAAATGTTAAACGTTATGTAACAATTAGACATTTCTGACAAAATTCATAACATACCTGCTCCAAGCATAACGCTAGGGTTGCTGGTATTCGTACAACTGGTAATAGCCGCGATGACTACCGAGCCATGTTTCAATTCGTATTCTTTTCCTTCGTATTTAAACTTCCCTACGGTATCCACCTTCGCTGGGGTTAAACCGAAACCTTTGAAGCCTATCTGTAATGAAAATCACCATTCCATTATGAGAAAGTTCATTAGTGATCAATACTGATTAAATCTAAACGTAAAGGAATGTTCAGAAATGTTTGGAAACAAAAGAAAAGACTAAACATCTCTCTGTCTCAATTTAACGCGCTTTTAATGCGAACAAAAAGAAAACGATTGGAGTGGATTAGATTTTAATAATTGAGTTAAATCACATGCTTGAACAAATATTGCAAAATGTAGAAGTTTCAAATCAGCATTTAATATTCTTCCTCGTCTTTTACTTGTCTACTTTTGTACTTGTCTCTTAATGTAGTATTCCTTTGAAAAATATAGTATCTCTTTTGAGAAGCCATAAAATTCGCAAATAATTATAAGCTAAGGACTGCACGATTCTTTTTTACGTGATTTATTATTTCAAGCCATCTGCATTTATATTTGTTGTCCCACAAATTTGGCAGGTTTATTAATGCGTCGAGTGGCATGACGAAATTCATTGCCCGATACACGATATGCTGAAGAAGCAATGCGAACTGGCAACGATCTTTAAGCAATCACGAGGTCTACGACCTCGTGTTCACCTTACGCGTGCACAATCCAATAATGACAATCCAGCGATGACAAGTATTTTTACACGAAAAGAAGTGATAAACAAGTTATACCTTTATAGATATTGAAGAAAAGATAAATGTAAAATAATAAGATTATATATATTTGATATTTTTAAATAAGAGCAACAATAAAGATAAAAAACTAGGAAATATCCATAATGATAGGAACATGCGTCACATATTCATTTTAATTTTTCAAGTACTTAATTATTTCATATTATTTCTATTTTGCAAAAATACTTTGAAAAAGTACTTGACATTAATCACGACCGAAATGTGCTAAACAGAAGATATGTAAATACTTCTTTTAACATATTGGCCACTAATATAGCGACACATAATCATTTGCTATTATATTAATATTAAAATTCCAAGTATAGGTTCCAATGGAATATTAATATTAATTCAATCAAAGAGTCCCCTTTAAACAAAATTTTCTATCGTTTTCCGTAAACACAAGAGATATCCCTTTCCAGACCCCAAGCACCGTGTCTCGATGGGAAATCCGAGCTCTTTCTATACCAGCATGCACGACAAAACGATGGCTCATTTGCAATGAAATGTGTGAGCTTTGCAAAACGAATGTAGTAGGATGTTGTATCAGCAATTTCAGCGCGAGCTCTGAATACGTCTTCCAGAACTTATGCGAAGTATGACCAAAGACTCTTGTCTTCTCCGACGAGGCGGACGGATCGATCGATCAGTGGTATGTGCGTAAGAATTATTTCTTTCTTCATAAATTGTTAAGTGCCACACTCGCATTCTCCTGCGTTCTGAAGAATAAGAGATTAATGTGTTCAACAGCTCACAGATATTTATCGGCGACTGTTGAACACCAAATAAATAACGATAAATGTTATAAATTTCAAAAAAAATTTCAAGCAATAATCTGACACGTGCAATTACTCAGAGAGACTTGTAAAGATTTATAGCAAGATGACGCATAGTAATCGGAATTTTTGAATAAAGATAATGTGACATGTTTATTAATTTTGTTTATTTTAGATAAAGCCTTACATTTAGCTATTTTCTATTATAGAAAGCAATGATAATGCAGTGACGTTAATGATTAAATTGTAAATTCTAATCCTTTCTAGAGATAAAAATAAATTCAAGTATGTAATGAGAGTAATAATATATTTCTAGGCTGCTAATATAGTAAGCTTTGAAACATCGTCATGAAATAAAGAAATAAAGTTTTAATCTTTCAAATAATTAAAACACTAATACAAACAGTGAATAATATTATTAAAATTATTAGAATTATTAGAATATTAGATAATTATTATTAGAATATTTTTATCTTGAAGATATTGTCGAAAATATCATTTGTCATTTTGTAAACTTTCTTAAATTTAATATTCGTTATAGTTCGAAATTTTCGTTATAGAAAAGTCGACTCTAAATTGATCAAAAATTTAGAATCCATTATCATTTGACATGTGTTTAATGTAAAATTTTTTTACTTATACGAACATATTTACGTATATTTCATTGAGAGTATACAAGCATATCTTAGCGCTCTTCAATATCAATCTCAATCGAAGAGGAATTGAATTTCACGCGAAAGGAGCGTTAGCTTTATGATTCACGTGGATGAGTTTCTTCGGCAAATGTCCTTGTGCCTGTCATAGGCCAGGTAACGCGACGCCAATGTTGAACATTTCGAATAGAAATCGATCGGTATGTTCTTAAACACGTATTGTTTCCGTCCGTTGAGCGATCATTCGTCGCGTTTCGCCTGTCGGATTAAGACCGCGACTTTCTCGATGTGACCGCGAGTTAAATATAATATTCGCGTGATAAACAATTTTTTGTGTTTCGTTTGCTTTTCGTATATTTACTGAAGTTCTCTGCAGTCTCGCTATTTGCACCGAAAACGTACTCAACAGCAATCCAGTACGCAGTGTTGTGAGAGTCATGAAACATAATCTTGGAATTTGTTAGATCATAATATTTAATTACCGTTGCTATACAATAAGCAAACCCAAGTATCGAATTCTTTTTCAGTGCGGTTCTCTTCATCTAACTTTTGCCGATGAAGCTATGTCGTAAAAATTATAGTTTGTCGGGACTGTGTTCTATGGTTCCAAAGACGAAAAGATCTCGATGCGATCATTGGACACATTAACCAACGAATAATTATTGTATTGTGAGTATCCATTTGTGTGTATGTATAATTTTTAACTATCTGTCTAAATTTAAGCTTGGTCGCATGTGCATCAACAGCTTGAGATATTTCAAGAAATATCCAATAGGTCTAGTTGTTTTCAGTTTTCCTGAAATAATCTGAATAGCTAAAATAGTGCTTAAGTAGTTGAAGTTCCCAAATCTCTTTCCAACATTTAAAATAAAGAAATTTTTTTTAAATATTCAGAAAATTGAATAGGATTCATGGATTCAACTGGTATCGACATTGCACAGAGGATTACGTTGTTGGATGCGATCGTATCCGGTAAAGTAGTAATAAAAACTTCACCGGGTGATGATTGCATCCAATATCAAATCCCTATACTTCTGGCGTTTAGAATGCATGTGCATCGCTCTCTTAAGTATTGTTGTTAGGGTCGAGTATGTGACTGGTACCACAAATGAGAATTTGTGACTAGATCATATACTCGTCTTTAATGGCAAGATATATCGTCTGAAAAATCACTTGGCGTCTCGTTCATTTATCTTTGGTGATTTAACTATATGTCGAATCGAAATATAAAGCTAGATCAGCAAAGGAAAGATGTTCGAGATACAGCAACATGGGGCATCGTCGACGATCACGTATCAACGATAACGGATAGCTTTTCGCAGCAATTTAATGTCACTAATGCATGTGAAATATAATATATATTTCTATCAAGTTTGTTTTACCGCGTTAACATATCAAAGTATCTCTATTATAGACTAAAAACCGCTGGCGTCTTCTAAAAAAAACATGCTTTTGATTACATTAAATTCACAAAATACTGCAGATTGTTGTAAAAGTAAATAACTTTCAGTCGTAGAGTCCAAAGGGACTTTTATTGTGATATGTTAATGTAAGATAATCATATCACAGTAATAAGTTACCTAGTTCTCTGTCGATTATTCTCATTTTTGCTCATGTGCTTTTATTTTCTAGCAAGAAAGTATCATGCATGTTTAAAAAAAAATAGGATCAAATTTGCTTTAGTTCTAGTTGGCAGAACAGCGGTACAGCATGAGATGGATATAATCCAGTTTGACTTGCACTGTATAGTCACTGGGTAATATTCGTCCCTTGTATGTACTAAATAATCATCTTTCCTAGAGCGCTCACATTAGCATTATTGTTATAAGTGCTGTATGTATAATGCATCAATATAATTAGCATTATCATGCATCTTATTAAACAACGAAATACGGAGTATATCAGAAATGAAATAGATTTGCTCGTGAGTGCGATCTATTTCATGTAGATATGTTAAAAGCCACCAACCTTGTTTACAAGACAATTCCTGAAATCTATTTGCATGTCGGATACTGAAACTCTGTCGTGAGGTCTCTTCGGTCCGCTGACACTGGAAACTACAGTGCTCAAATCCAAAGTGACCACTTCGGAGAAGACTGGATCTTGGCTCGGGTCGTCAAAATTCCTCAGCATGCGTACGTTTCTAAGGTACTTCTCAATCTTATCAATGTGTTCCTCGGATCGACCTAAAGTATAGCAGAAAAATATATTTATATATCATAGAAGATATTTTAAAAGTAATCATATTTGGGAAAGATTTACAAAAATATATAATTAATAGTAAAAAAATTTTACCCGTTTGCTTGAGATATGCTAAACTTTGTTGATCTACCGCAAAGAAGCCCACGGTTGCGCCATATTCTGGGCACATATTAGAAATGGTAGCACGATCCGCAATACTTAGTTGCGCTACGCCTGGTCCGTAGAATTCGACAAATTTTCCAACCACTCCGATTTGTCGAAGATTCTATCAATGTGTAAAATATAAACTTATATAATTGATACTTTTTAGTATTATATATAAATATATATTCTGTTGCGTAACCTTTATTAATTAAAAAATAAGTAAAATTGTATTCGTAAAAAATATATAAAATACCTATATATAAATTACTTTGATGAAAAAAAAAACTCTTACCTTCGTAATAGTTAGAACAAGATCTGTAGATGTGGCATATTGATTTAATACACCGTCCAATTTGTATCCCACGACTTTTGGTATTAACATAGAAATCGCTTGACCAAGCATAACAGCCTCTGCTTCGATACCACCAACCCCCCATCCGAGTACACCCAGGCCATTGACCATGGTAGTATGAGAATCAGTACCAACTACACTGTCGGGATACAGAAGATTGTCCGAATCAAATACCACTCTCGCTAGATACTCTAAATTCACTTGATGTACGATACCGCTTCCGGGAGGTACAATTAACATGTTTTTAAACGTCTTTGCACCCCATTTGAGAAACATGAAACGTTCCTTGTTTCTCTCAAATTCAAGGTCCTCATTCTTTTTTAGGGCATCATTGCTGAAACGCACGATAGTCAGATTTATATATAAATTATCAGATTATCTGGCAATGTATAATACAAAAGTAAAAACAAGACTTGCAGTTTATTCGGATCTCTTTTTTACAACGTTATCAAGCATATTACGTAAAATTTTTTTCTCTCGCGCATGTAACATTGCAGCAATATTAAAATCTTCCAGTTTATGATAACCTTTAACTCGTATTATCAAAAATCAAAACATGCTTGCTAAAGCAATGAACTGTACCTCCTCGTAAAATCAGCCTGAATCGAATGATCGATTACGAGATCCGCTGGACAAACTGGATTAATTTTATCAGGATCTCCGCCGAGTCTCTTCACAGCATCTCTCATCGCAGCAAAATCCACGACTGCTGGTACCCCAGTAAAGTCCTGTTTGTAATTTAATAAATAGTATCAAGTATATTTTCTTGCACACAATTAAAATTGATAAAATACAGAAATTTAGAAGGGATTTCTTTACCTGCAATATGACTCTCGCTGGCTTAAAGGCCACTTCGACTCCATCTTGATGAGTTTGATTATTTTCCCAATCCAAAATTTTCTCAACATCTGCCTTTGTTACTTGGAAATTGTCACAATTGCGCACGGCACTTTCCAAGAGAACTCTGATGGAAAATGGTAGTCTGTCTGCAAGTTAGAAGTCAAATATTACATATAGATTTATTCATTGGATATAAAATTAATGACAAATAAAACATTTACCATAATTTGTGCCAAAACTGCCGATGTCGTAATATTGGCACTCCTTCAATCCAATTTTGATGGACTTGAGTAGACCCTTGTAAGGATTTATTCCTAAAATAAAAAAAATTACCTAGTTTACCTTTATATAAATTAAAAAGAACATGTACGCAAGAACCAAGTATATAAATTCTACATTTTTATCACGGTAAAACAAAAAAAATATGAAATTTGATATCAAAAAGTAAAATAAAATTTTGAAATTTTCTATTTTCTTTTAAATTTAAATATTGCATTTCGAATTACGAAATTTGTGAAAATGTCGAATAAATAAATATTTAGGAGATTGTAATTCTGTCAAGTAAACTTGGAAAAAAAAATTTTTGCACGTTGCAATTTTTGTCATCAGTTAAAATAACCGTGCCTAAATTCACGTGGCCAAGAATATTTAAAAAACTAGAACATTTTTACGATACTCCTCGTGTTTATATCGATATATACCAAGTATATAAAAATAAGCCTTTTTAAACTCTGAACGTTTTTTATATATTGCAACTTATATATGTTTCTCACTTAGAACACCCATGTGTTTAATTCCTTTAAATTCGGATACTATTACGGGACGTGCGAATTAATATTTTTCACAGGGACAAATCGATCTGACGCAACGAGACCGCGATGACCAAATTCGTCGTCTTCAATTGTTTACGTTTGTTTTTGCAATGTAATAACAGCAACGAACAGGTACAGATCTCTCCACTTACCAGCCATGATTGTCACTGAACAAGTCACGTCGGCCCCGTCGCGCGATAGGTATATAGCGGCTTATACCGAGTGTCCCTGCAGAAACACCGTCGTTCGCGATCGCGGTAAGTACGACAAGAGTTCTCTCCCCGGTTCCCAGATAATTTTTCGCCGCGGCGGCGTTGCGCAAACGCGAGACGCGAGGCGATTCTGGCGGACAGTGCGGACCCTCTCGAACTCGATGCTCTCGAATCTCTCGAATCGAAGCAGGGGCGCGAAGAGGATGAAAAGAGGAGAGAAACGAAACGAAGCGCGAGACAAAACTCGTCGGGTTGCGTAATGCGACACCTTCCTCGAGTTAATTCGATGCATAATCGCCTGATCCCCTCGCGCGATACAATTACGCGCGAGAGGAAGGGCAAAGTTCAATTACCGCGTAAATGAATTCGTTATTGGACTCTCGGTACATGGGGCACGTCACGTGGTACGTACATACATGCGTGCATGTGTGTGTACGCGTGGCGCGATATATATGTATCACGTGGTATGGTATCACGATCTGTCACACCACAGCGACTGAGCGACGTAACCTTCAAGCGACGTTCGCGTCATAACTGATAACATTTCCAAGGATTGGTCCTTCCTTCTTTCGAATTAATCTCTTGCGGAAACTGCTGGCTCTGTCGTGTCGATCTCGGTCCAGCGAGCGTCGAGGATGGAACGAAATTTGGTGAAAACGTTGGACGACACGTAAGTGTTGTAGTTAGGAAATGATTTTTCACAGCGTAAGCTATGTTTAACGTTTTTCAATCTTTGTCACGTAATAATTATTATATTGAATATTATTTTACGAATATTACTTAATATTACTTGGTACAATTGTCAGTGTCAGTTTGCTGTCTTTCATGCACGTTACACCTATCTTGTTACTAATCTTGTGATCAACAGTCTTGTATATACGCAAAGTTAACGTTATTGTATCCTTTAGGTATGATAAGGAAGGTGTTATTGGCTGCATCTTGGCCGACCACGCTGGTCTCTGTCTAGGAGGTAATAAAGTCGTCAGAGACGCAAATGAGAAAATTATAGACCTTACGAAAAAGTTACAGGCACGAAAGTCATGCGCTACGAAAACAGCAAGAGTTAATAAATGAACTTTTGCAGTTAAGGGTGACGCATCGAGCGACAGTGCTGGATTGGTAGCGGCCATAGCGGATCTAGTCGCGAAACTGGAACCAAAATCCGGATCGCCGATTATATCGCTTCAAAATGATAACAGGTAAGCGGAATGTCGAACAGTTTTGCGATATTTCTAAGCCTAATACAAAAACTTGCTTCACTGAATTTCAGGCAGTGTATTATACTTCGCCAGGAACCTGTAGTTGGTGCTATATATAAAGATTTATCGACTTGAGATAATCACTGTTGTATACACGGCTAAAACTTATTTATGTGCAAAATACGATGTCTTTTCTACAAAAATATTTTATCATTTAGATATTAAGTGTATGCAAGTTGTTAATAAAAGAAAACATTTTAATGTGCAAGAATGGCTTTCAACATGTAGGAATTTATAAGCAATCTCAACTAGTTGTAGAAAAAATAACTGTTTATCTTATAACATTTTGCAAGATTTACAATGAATCTGTAGTTGATTTATATCATAGATCATAAATAAAATGATTTACAACAAAATAATTTATATAAGGGTTTAGGATCAGTCGCTCTTCTTCTGTACTTCTTCTGTTGCTCTGGTCTGTCTTCTTTCGTACCACTTGCTTGTGGCAAGCTTGATTAATTCGTAATTTTCATATATCCAAGACACAAGTACAACAATAAACATTGCTATACCAATCATTAGATGCCATGCTTTTTCAGCCGGGAAATAGTAAGTCTGGAACAGCGAAATAGATTACCTTAACGCTGTGCGATCTTAGCGCATACACATACGTATAATGAAAACACATCGAGGATACTTTACGTGTGACAAATTGGTGACGAACGCCGCGAAGAGAAGACACGCGGAGAACATGGGCCCTGGCACTAGTCCGCGTAACGGACGATATACCGTGTCCTGGTATCTCTTATTGATGAATTTCGCCGAGTGTATGATTCTCAGACTCATATTCACGCAGTTACCGAAGATAAAGCCGACCGGGCCAAACCAGATGGCAAACAAATACGATGCGCCCAAGAACGCGATCGACTGGTAGACCATGATCAAGTTGCTTTTGTTTATGGTCGCACTGTCGGCCGTCGCGTTAGAATAGCATTCGGTCACGCCGTTGATTCCCAACAGTAATACGGCGAGGCAATGCGCCCTTAGTAAGAGAACAGGTAAGGGTAATGTCAGCTTCGAGCCACCGTACAACCAGAGTAACAAGCTGGAATAGGACTGACCGAATACTAGGACAACCAGACCGATAAATGTAACGACAGAGCACAAATGTGTCAATACATTCACGCTCTCTTGCACTTTTGCCTGAAATATATTGCTATTAATCTCATAATTTATAAATATGTACATAACATTTTATAGGAAGGGTGCAACGGACACTCACTGGATTCTGATCAGATATCGTTTCATCCCTTTTCACCATCTGCGTGAAGTAAAAATATCCACTTTCCTCGATTGGACGGAAAATGAATCTAGCAGCTAGCGAACCCATATTATTCACAATCTCGTAGACACCCTTAAAGAAAGAGAGGAATGAGGAGTTAGCGCGATGACGGTACCGCGGTACATATTAAACACAAACCTGTTCTGTGAACGTCAATACTGGCATTATGGTCATGATCAATCTTTCGCCTTCCGTCAAAACCTGCTTCAATATTCCTTGCTTGAAGAAGCTCCATGTGAGATCAGTTAACTTGCTATCGAGATACGAATCCTACGAAGTAACTGTTATACTGTTCTTATAGGACGATGATGTAACAATGCAATCGTATTAATACATACGTTATTTTCTAGCTGCCCGGGCAAAAAGTCTTTTACAGCGCGAAAGGGAAACTCCCTTATCACATATTCGTCGCTACTGTCTTTCAAAGACATTCTTCGTTTCTGTGAACATTTGTTCAGGTTCTTGATGTGATGATGAAAATACGCATAATGGCTCGTTGTGTAAAATACTGCCGCAACAAGCTGAGCAATGCCGAACGCAAGCAACGCGTTCTCCGGATGATATAATATTAGCGGGACAAACGTCATAGTGCGAATAACGATCATGATCGTGTCCAGAATTATCTGAAAGAACAAACATGACAGTTGAAACACCTATCTCTCGAGGATCTCACGTATCTATCGTTTCCATTGCCTTACTTTAAGCCTAACGAAGAGAAATGCACTGGCGACTAATTGAACGACTAAGGAAGACAGTTCTATGATACACGACAGTCCAACTGCCAAAACTGCAAACGTGTAGTACGGTGGTAACGCTTCTGTGGTGGACAGCACAAACAGCCAAACGTATCCAAACAGGAAGGACATCACAACACATATGGGTACTCTAGAGCGTTAATTAATCTATAGAATTTTGTTGAAGGAAAATAATTGAGTCTCTCAGAAGCCAAACTGACTCTATTTTTTTTTTGTAAATTTTCTAATTTCAATAACGTCTGATTAGTTTTACAACTTTATCAATTTTCTGTTTTTTTTTTAATATAATTTATATAAAGAGACTTAGTCGGTTTAGCTTCTGAAAAGTTTGATTATTGTGTACATGGTGAACTTACGTCAGCCAGAGTAGATTTACAACTTGGGCCCAATTATGCTCCGCTGTGTTAGTCAGACATGCTTTCACGAATGGCTCGCGTGACAGGAACAGTATCATAGATTCCAGTAGGAGTAATCTCACGTTAATGACACCTAGGACGGCCAGGCCCACATGATGGACTACAAATGCGTTCAGGACAAATGTGACGCAGCGACAGAATATCTGTGGACGAAAAGAGTCTTTCTGATGAAATCCTGCACGATGTGGCATCTGCTGATATACACGGAAGCAGGTGCCTCTCAACTTGGAGATTAAAACGAACGATGTATTCGGACATCGTGAAGGGGAACTTGGTGCGCAAGTACAGCATGATCCATTGAGGGACCTTCGGGACTATCCAGATTTTATCAGCGTACCTGAAATATGATGCTGAACGAAGCGTTCTCCAGACTGCTCTTCAGGATACTCGGCATTTTCAGGCGGATCCGACAGAAGCATGAATATTTCGAGATTCTCGCCGGGAGACGAGGAGAAACGTCAACCTCTTTCCCGAGAGGTTAGGTAAGGTTATGTGAGAAGTGTAAATGTTTTAAGTCGAATCACTGATATTATTCCCGGTGGAACACGCGGGACAGAGGAGACAGACGACAGACTCAGCGACGTAGCACAGGTATTTACTCGTTTCGACCGCGCCGTAACATGTTCGGACTTGCACGTCGACCGTTACTTTCTTAACACGTGAACATGCCATGACATCACCGACCAATCGTCGCCAATCACCGCTGGCGGCTGGCGCTATCCGCGATCGCGCGTTGCTAGCGCTGACGTTAGCGCTTAGCGCCTCTCGTCGGCAACGCGAGGACAACCGGGACCACGGACCACGCGTTCGCCGATCATCTCTCTCCTCAGTTTTGTACATTTGTACGTGTCGTCGATCCCTTTGTTTGCATAAGATCGATTCCGTCACCGCGAGAAAAGAGAGGCGACAACTGTGGTCAGCCGGTCAGCGCGATAACATTTTGTGACGTAACCACGTTATGATGCGTAGTTTACATGATACTATTTTTCGCCCGCGTAGCGAAGAGAAGCGACATGTAAACTGACCTTCGTCGCCGATTGAGGACGACAACCAAACTTCGACTTTTAATCGATGATTAATTCTCCTTTATTAATTTTTTAGTCAGGTACTACTTTAACCCTTAACTGGTAACGTCGGGTCACTCGTGCCCTGGCAGTGACTGTCCCCTGTAGCTCGAAGGGAGGGGGGGGGGCGGGACCAAACTATACTAAGGGTGCTGTCACATGCAGGACGGAATCTCGGAATCATTCTGATTGGTTAGCCCCATGGGGCTAACCAATCAGAATGATTCCGAGATTCCGTTTTCCGAAATTCCGTCCTGCATGTGACAGCACCCGCTCTAACTATACTAGCACGAGTGACCCGACGTTACCAGTTACGTTGATTAAAAATAGCAGGTGAGTAAAATGTTTATTTTAATTTGGATGTTTTTTTTTTTACTAAAAATTCATGTTTTTTCATTGGGAATTGATAGATTAATCTTAGTTATCTATAAATATCAATCTATTAATCTATCTTAGAGTTTCCTAACCTAACTTTTCAAGTAAACACGTTTTTTTTTTCAAATTTCGATGTGTTTTTATTATTGTAAATTGAAAGTAAACTCAAAGTTTATGTCATTGTGATAAGAATTTAAATTTTATTTTTCAGATTAAACGATGTCGCAAAGATCAGATGCTGAAATTAGTCGCGTCTTACGCGAACGAGATCATGAGGTTGGCTACGGCGGCGATGCTACTGATTCAGAGGAAGATGAAGACTATATCGAGGATCAGGAGTCTAGCGACACTGAAGTTTCGTGTGACGAGCCAGACTCTGATGATGATTTAGATGAGGAAGAAGAAGAGCGAGGCCAAGCACCTCAGCGAAGAAAGCGCAGATTCGTCCACGGTAAAGACAAGTTCAAGTGGAGTCTTGATACTCCGGAGGCATGTGGTCGACGTTCGGGATCATCTCTAAGGGTGCATTTGTCTGCAGCTAAAAGTAACAGTTTAAATGCAACAAATCCATACGAATCGTGGAATGCTCTTTTTTCGGATGAAATGTTGGATCTTATCTTGAAATGGACAAACGCGGAAATTGAAACATATAAAACAACACACGTGATTGAAGCCGCTGATTCAGCAACTTTTTCTAGTTTGACGTTAAACGAATTAAAAGCGTATATAGGTTTGTTGTATTATCAAGGACTGAACAATAATAATCGCGTGATTCTTGAGAATTTGTGGTCCGATGAATTTGGCACAAATTTATATAAAACTGTAATGTCAGTGAAACGGTTTCGATTTATCGGAGCTCGGCTTCGATTCGATGATAAAACCACTCGACGTGAACGACGCGCGAGCGATTTGCTGGCTCCCATACGCGAACTGTGGGATCTTTTTATCGGAAATTGCATAAGTAATTACACCCCTTGCGACAACGTTACCATCGATGAACAATTATTGGGATTCCGAGGAAAATTTTCAGCTCGTGTATACATAAAATCGAAGCCTGCACGATATGGCATAAAAGTTTTGTCATTAAATGACTCGAGGACTTTTTATATGTTGAATGCAATTCCTTACACTGGTCGAGTTATTCCAGAGCGAGCCGAATCGGTACCAACATACTTTGTAAGACGTCTATCTGAGCCTATACATGGTTCTGGAAGGGTTATCACGTGTGATAATTGGTTCTCTTCTGTAGAGTGTTTCCAGAAGATGAACGACACTTACAATTTGAAGATGATCGGAACTTTGAGGAAAAATAAAAGACAAATACCTGATACATTTAAGCACACTGCTTCGGCTGGTACAATGAGAGTAGGCTACGCTGGTCAACTCTCCTTGACTTCCTACTGTCTGAAAAAAAACAAAGTCGTGCTCCTGTTATCGTCAGTGCACAAATCTGTCAAGATGGACAATGATAAATCGAAACCAGAAACTATTTTATACTATAACAAAAATAAATGCGGGACAAATGTCTTCGATCAGATGTGTAGTAATTATTCGTGTGCACGAAGAACATCACGATGGCCGTTGCGTCTATTTTTTGGAATTATCGATCAGGCTGGAGTCAATGCCTGCATTTTGTGGAATTTGCTAGCTAATCACGATGTTTTGAATCGCAGCGCTTTTTTGGCTAAATTGAGTCTTTCTTTGATAAAGCCTCATTTGAACGATCGAATGCAGCTAACACGACTGCCTAAATCAACGAAATCAAACATTCGAATTATCTTGGGAGAAAACGATGTTGTGAATAATACTCTTCGGCCGACTAAAATGGACAAGAGAAAGCGCTGTGCTTTCTGCGATTCCAAAAAAGATAAAAAAACTTTTGTCTGCTGTGCCAAATGCCGTATGCCTGTGTGTGAAGAGCACAGACATGAGTTATGTTTTGACTGTGCACAATAATTTAGCCTCGATATTACTATAATTTTTTCATATTTTTGTACTTTTTTATAATTTTGTAATAAATAATTGTGATTGCTTACATTTTCATGAATAAAATTGATTAAAAATGAATAAAATGTGTATTTTACTGTAATTTGTACCTATTTACGTACTTTCAAAAAACGTGATTTTGATGCTCAAAACTTGGGCATCCCATTAATTTATACATACTTGTAATATATATTTTTCCAAGTACTATTCTTAAACTTTATAATTTCCCGTTCGAATTTTTAAAATATACTAATTTTTGCCCAAGTTACGATTTTTTGAAAAAAATGGTCCATTCTTCACGTTTTTATTTGTTTATATAAATATATTGTTTAAACAAATGAAAAAATCGGCAATATAGCGATTGATCCCAAGTAGGATAGTTAATAAGGTAACATGAATTTTTTCAGATTTTTTTAGAACACTTAAGTATTTTTTAGGTGTCGGACACGAGTGACCCGACGTTACCAGTTACAGATGCCGAAAAAGACGTTACAAGCGAAGGGAACATGAATAGATTTATTTATTTTTTGTTTAATATGGAAAGAAAGATTAGGGACGACGAGTTGCGCAGTTGGAAATTTTGTTACAAGCAATAATAATTCTGTCGATTAACTTGATAATTAATTGGTGATTAAATTTAACTTAAATAATATTTCGATAACACGGATAATTTATTAATTTTTTTGCTGCTTAATATATGGAAAAAAAAGATCAGATCAAGAACGATATGAATTGTAATAATTAGAAATTGCAATGTGCTGTAAGCAATTCTGTCGACTTGGTGATTAACTTTAAATAGCAGCGGTATTATTTCGTTAATATGGATAATTTATGAATTTTTTGTTGCTCGACATATGGAAAGAAAGGTCAAGGAGATCGATTTTATAGACGACGAATTATGTAGGTAGAAATAATATATTATCTAAAGCAATTTCGATGATATAATCACCACAAGTTAATCCAAGTTTGGTTGTCCTTGACGGCCTCTTGAGGGATTAGTAGATGTCAATAATTTCCAAAGTGGATGATACTTGTAGAGTCAATTATTAGGAGTGCCCAGGCAGGGATAATAAAATTCAAAAGAGAACAAATCAACAAATGAGTAAATTGTTCATTGAGTAAATCAAAGTACAGCTTTATGTAACTTGGTTTCTTTTTTGTAACATCAGGGTAGCGATCATGTAACTTTTTCCCCAGAGCGGAAACGTGAAAAGTGTCAAGTTTCATGTAACTATCTCTTTCTATCGGTGTTGAATAGAAAAGAGATAAACTTTTCACTTTTCACGTTTCCGTCCTAGGGGAAAAAAGATACATGATCGATCCCCACAGATTAAGAATTTCTAATTAGATCTACAATTTTATAATTTGGTAAACGTACGTTTTTTTATTTTTTGTCACTTTGGATTCTATAGAATAGGAATATATTCTTGTCTTGCTTGTCAAAATAAGAATATATTCTTGTCTTCGACGACTATTATCTTCGTTTATAAGCGATCACGTAAAGACGTAAATGAATGTGAATATATATGTCACGCTGATGAATTTTTACTGCTTCATCTGCAACATTGATTAACGACGACAAGTCGTTGCTGCAAGTCATTGTTGTTGCAAGCTTGCAGAATATTTTTCCAAGGAAAAATTATCTCGTAAAATTATATCAACCCATTCTTGCCTGCTGAACGCCTTCTCTTATAGCCTATTGTCTTTTTTTCGTTCAAAGTCTAAATGTGCAATTTATTATTTTATCACAAGGAGAGAGAGAGAGAGTGCGGGATATTTAAATAAAGCGCAACGTTACGATTCACTGTAATATATGTCGTGATGGTTGAGCAATTTATTACATTTACATCGCTTGAAAACCGTCTAGTGAGATTAGTTTGAAGCCCAAATAACAAATTGCAAATTGCTAATCAACGAGCATATATATATATTTTTTTTTTTGCAATAGGATTACGCAAAATAAATCAACAGACATTAATTAAACCGCTTGTTGAAACTTCGCAGAAATGAAATTCGCGCCTTGTCGCAAAGAACAACAGAGAACGACAGAGTGATATCGACAATTATATCGAGTGATATAAAACGATAAGGACGCTGTTGGATCAGAAATCGGCACGTGGTAGGTATATACGATTATATCAAGACATAAAAGATTGTCAGTAAAATCCGAATAACATACTATCTACAAATCTACATTAAACGTGATAAACACACGTATAATAATGGAATATTAATTTTGCATACTTGGGTCTTTTTTTAGTTTTCGTGAGAAAATTGCGAACAATTAAGCGTCGATAAATGATTCGACAAGTGAGAGTGTATTTTAAAAAAGACAAGTTTATAAAGGAAAGAAAAAGAGAAAAGGAAGCAATTTTACAAATCCAGTTCCCGAGAAAGAAAATAATTGCGGCAGCTTCTGTTTAATAAAATACAATCAAGCAATTTCAAAAGGATCTGCGAATGATGCAGCGAGGAAAATAAGGCAAGAAACTAGGCGAAGAAGAAGGGATAGGAAATTGCACGAGAATGTTAACAACAAGGACGGATATCCATATTAGAAAAGGAAGAAAAAGCAAGTCAATCGCGCGATCAGCTGATCGCCACCGCGTCATTCAGTCATTCTTACAATTCTACCATCATGGCGCGTAATGTTTTCGGACCATTTCGGACGGCACAAAGCAACCATCTCAGGTAAATGAGTGAGGAGTGATCTAGAAACTAGAAAGGATATTCATAGAAAAAGGAAAAGCACAGACGACGAGTCAACGGGTATATTTTCTAACGATGGAATTCGGAAGGATTTAGCGCGCATATCGAGAGAACGAGATCGTGCACATGAGAAGGCTGTCCCACAAAACGACACACGATAGTCGTAAAAGCGATATTAAACTGTAGCGATACGTTTAATGAGACATTACGTTGCTTAGCGGAGTAAAACGTCGGAGTAAAACGTAAGCGTCTAAGCGAGATCAGCTTTTACATAACTCCGAGTTATTTCATGCATGGCAGCCTTTACAGTGTCCATCGAGGTGGTGGTGGTGGTGCGCGCTCGGCGAGATCGAATTGTATGAGCGCCACGTTTCCGCATAGTAGCGTTCCTGTCGGCGTCCCGTTTGTTGTACAGTTATTCGCAGTATTATTTATACAGCAGCGGACTGGCTGTAGTCAGTGTAGTCGTCGTCGTCGCTCGGTCGACTCGCACCTCGCGCCTCGCACCAGTCGCACCGCACAGTCGGACGGCGCGAGCGGAACAGAAGGGACTGAAGGGAGCGTCCGGTCCGGGACAGTCCGGGTCGACGATGGTCGTTGGTGTGTGTGACTTGCGCCGCTCTCCACGCTCTCGTGAAAATCTGATGAGTAAGTGTCACGCCGGCCTGACGTGAGACGTCACGCCACCGTTGCTCCTCGTCGCGTGTTCCCCCGGTTCCCCGTCGCCGACACGATTTTTCGGGTCGACGTGACGTTCGACGACGACGACATGACGGCTGGCGTGGTCGTCAACTGAACGTAGCTCGTGCTGCTCGTGCGTCACAAAGTTCTCTCGAAAATAGCTCGTCCGCAACGAGTCGAAAATATATCAACGCTTTGTATGACGCGGCTGACAATTGGCAATAGAAGGTCGGCGAGAGTTAGGAATAGGTGGCTGACGCGAGCTGTGCGAAATGGGAACAATGTCATGAAAGCGGGAGATCGATCGCTTGCTTAGATAATTTATTGTACGCGTTTACATAACGTGATATTTCGCATTCGTGCTGTTATCAGTTATGTTGTCGTTTGAAGGCAGTGGGGCCGACGAGTGCTTGGAAGCCGGACGCTTTCATCCGCGCGTGTAATCAAAACATGAATTGTAAACTTTCAGCAGTATCATACTTGTTGCTTTCAATGTCTTGATAGAAACTGAATTTATGTGCGCGATAAAGTACTATTTATTGCTGATATTCCATATTGGCCTGAGCATTCACAGTCGACGTGATGATAAAAAATAGAATTAAATTTTTTTTTAATTCAATCAGCGTACAATGGCAGATTACATTAAAGCGACTCAAGCATAAAAATGTGCATATGATATCATGAACTTATGTGACGTTACTTATGTAAATATATGTCTACGTATGTGCACGTGCGTACCTTACACATTGTGTGCGCAAATAAAAGGAATTGATCTTTGACTCTTGACTTGAAAATAGTTCTTTACACGTGCAAGTTTCCAAAGCTCTCTGCGTTTGATGATTTTGAAAAAGATTATATTGACTGTCAAACAAATTTAAACGAATCTCTCTCTCTCTCTCTTTCTCGTATTTACATGATATTTAATAAACATGATGTCATAAAGACAGATATATAAGAGATACTGGAGACAGAGATACCGTCTTGATTGAAATTATATTTAAAAAATTGTTTTTAAATGTACGTATCTTTTTCAGGGAATATATTATTTACCATAATAGAGGGGTCCGTAGCGAGCTGTTTTACTCTGAGCAATGAGTCCGCAAAGTCATAAGAATAATCCAACTCCAAAAGACATGCAGTCCAACGGATACTCTGCTGGCAATACCATGGCCAAAGAAGCGAAAAATCATTCATCTCCTTGTGAGTCAGTGGATTGTATGTGTGCTTAGATTGCCAATTTTTTACTTTTTTATTATATACCTATGTTTGCTACATCAACATCAGTTTTCAAGTGGTGTTTATATCTTATGTCATGATTATTATAATTTTTTTCAAATTTTTTATGTATATCAAGGTAGAATGACTAGATAAAATGAGTAACCAAGCAATGACGTATCTAGATCAATATATAAGCTGACGAGTGTAAATATTCAAATGCCTTAATATAATCGTTTCCAAGTATAATTTGATCGATAATTTAATCTTTATTTAAATCTACTTTAGCGAAAGACTGATTAACTCTTATCAGTTAATGGCCGACCTTCTGCTGAAAATTAGTGGTCGAAAATACTAAAACTAATGAAACTGCGAATTTTGTACTTGGAAAAGACTATAAACTGGAAATATCATGTCCAACACTGTGTCTAATATCATAAATATTGTACTTGAAAGACTATATGCATTTGGAAATACTGCGTCTTTACACTGTGAAGAGTTGTATACAATAATTATTATATCGTATGTATAGACATCTACGCTTGTCGGCTTGTATTGGTCTGAATATCATCGCTTAGATTCTTCTATAAAAGAAGTATCAAACTTTGTTCCTAATTTAATTTTGTTAAGCTATGTAACATTCGTAACAAAGTAGATAATGCTTGCGACAAGAATGTTACCCTTATTGCTTGATTGTCGCTAAAAGAACATTTTTAATTAGATAAATTCTCTTACTGTACATATATCTTTACATTTTGTTGCCACAATTTTTCTGCATGACGTGCCTATTAATAATCATATTTCTAAAAATTTAATCTTACAAAGTACATTTTTACAAAATTGTGCTTTTCTAATTGCTAGTGATCATCGCATCTTTTTTACAAAAATGTATTTCTAACATTACCATATTTTTATACAAATTACGAGATGAAATATTAATTGTACATCGTTGTTACAGCGATGCCTTGGTTTGGGATGGATATAGGCGGTACATTGTGTAAATTAGTGTACTTTGAGCCAAAAGATATAACGAGAGACGAGGCGGACACAGAAGTTGAGACGTTAAAAAATATTCGTCGATACCTTACCAAAAATTCAGCATACGGAAAAACTGGTCATCGTGATACACATTTACAAGTGAGCGTTGTTAAATATTTAACTTGTACTTGATGCAATTTACTGGTTACGTAGGCCCCCGTTGATAATCGCTGATTTTAACGATTGTTTCAGATGAATAACGTCTGCATTAGAGGCAGACGAGGAACGTTACATTTTATTAGATTTCCCACAAGCGAAATGGGAAATTTTTTAGCACTAGCAAAATCAAAGGGTATGGCGAATCTCGTGACTACTGTTTGCGCCACTGGTGGTGGTGCCTTCAAGTTCGAAGATAATTTCAAAAAGGTTGGGAAAATCGCCTATCTTGATTTCTGCCTTGATATAATTGCGACATAAATAATTGTTAAAATATATTACGAAATATCTTTGGCAGGAAGTAAATATGAACTTGGCCAAGTTCGATGAATTAGATAGTTTAATACGCGGAATGCTCTATATAGAGACTACGAATCCACATGAATGCTATTATTGGTCGAATCCCACCGATGACAGCAAATGCCAAAAAGTACCCTACGACTTCTCCGAACCATATCCTTTCTTGGTAAGTGTACCTATATAGAAATATTTTGTTGTGCGTTTTTTTGACTGAAGGAGTTACTATTTGATTATATCTTGCAGCTCGTTAATATAGGCTCTGGAGTAAGCATACTGGCTGTGTACGGGTCAGAAAATTATAAAAGGATATCTGGAACAAGGTAAATTGCGCAATTGTGTTATATTTTGTAGTGGCAAGATATTTGTTGTCAAGTAATAATAGTATAACATTTGCCTTATAGTTTAGGTGGCGGTACGTTCTTAGGATTATGTTGTCTGCTTACTGGATGTAATACCTTTGAGGAGGCGATAGAATTAGCAACAGGCGGTGATAATACAACAGTAGATAAATTGGTTAAGGATATTTATGGCGGCGGTTATGGTCGTTTCGGTCTTCCCGGAGATTTAGTTGCAAGCAGGTACAATTGTAAAACACAATAATTAACTCCTATTCTAAGATGCAATTTCTTTATTTTGATTTTTAATTATATTCTATATTTCATTGTTCTTAGTTTTGGACAAATGAATTCCAAAGATCGCAGAAATGCCGTTACGAAGGAAGATTTGGCGCGTGCAACTCTTGTTACTATCACGAATAATATTGGTTCTATTGCGCGTATGTGTGCTGTTAATGAAAAAATCGAAAGGGTAATAATATATGTAATTTATGTTATATATATCATTTCTCAAACTGGCCATTTGTAACAATTTTTGTTTTCAGGTTGTATTTGTAGGGAATTTTCTCAGGGTAAATCCCATAGCGATGAAGTTATTGGCCTATGCTATGGATTATTGGTCTAAAGGAACTTTGAAAGCTCTGTTTTTGGAACATGAAGTAAAAATCTAACTGAAAGCTCATATTTTAAAATAATTTCTTAAACTGGCCATTCAGACCAGACGTATCACTGGGTATTGTGTCTTGATTTCAGGGTTATTTCGGCGCGGTGGGATGTCTATTACAATTTAATGGCGAATCGTGCTAAACACAATAGAAAATGTTGGAGAAACAGTCATATAACGTGCATCATTCCATATGACCAACTTCGTAGAACATTTCTCGAGTGAGCAAGATCGTTCGACATAATTATATTTATTTTTGTTACATTTTTCTCAATTATTCATGAATCTACTGTCTATTGAATAATCGTTTACTATAATGAGAATACAGAAAAACCTTGACATTTAGCAATAAGATTAAGGATATATTTGTAAAATGTCATCGTATAATTTATCACTATTTTAATGTAGGAAAAAATAATTGTGTCAAGATAGTTCTTTTCTTTTTGGTCGGAGGGTAGTTATTTCGATATAATTGTTCGATTACGAGCACAAATTTAATACGACTCGGCAGATAAAATCAATGATGGACCAATCCAAAGGGATTAAGGATTGCCTTTCCTTCCGATGTTCGTTACATGCCGCATATAGACTAGTTCTACCTCATAATTTATATTGTAAAGTTTTTCTACAAATGTGCACAGGTTTTTATGTATATAAGTAATATGGCAATCGTTATTACACTTGCACATCTTTTCGTAAATTTATAATCGAATAAAATCATTGTAGCGGTAAATACTTTCGCACTTTACTTTAATTGTTAATATTTATTATTAATGCATTGCGTGTTATAAGATGAAATTTTTAATATGAATTTTTTATTGAATATTAATGCAACTTGCTAATGAAACATTATTCATTCACATCTGGCAATTGCATAAATTAAGAATTTTTTATCGATTCAGTGAGCTATTGTAATGCAAAATATACGCTTCCGTCAGGATATTATGAAACGATGCAGTACATATTCCAAGTTATCAAAGATGTGTCAAACGTTAAATCTTGTTTCTGAGAAATATGTAGTAATGCGATCGAAACCATTAAAATACTGACATTATATTGCAAAGAAAATGCATATATTTGAATATTGTTTTAGAAAACAGTAATCGTGATATATTTATCTTCTATTTTAACTATTTGAAATGTGACAATTGATAAAACTTTCGATATATTATTACTTGTAATTTATCGAATAATTTGACATTACCACAAACGTATCCTTATGCAAACGAATAACTTGGTTCTGTTGCAATGTATTGTGAAAACATGCCAAACAACCTTAAATAAAATATCATTTTAATATACAATGCAAAATGTACATGTATGTCCATACCCATTACATCGTGTTATTCACAAATAGAAATAAAACTTGCGAGTAAAATTCAGTATTGAACATATAATTACGTAATATTTTTTGAATATTAATTTCAATAACATGTCATTGTATATATATGATGTATTTTTAATATAAATTTCATATTTTTGAAAGACGCATCCAAAAGTGCAAGTCCCTATACCAAAACTTGCATGAAATATATCTATATATAAGGAATAAGAATACAAGACACGGTTACTTAGCAACGTTCTTACAAAACAGTTCACTCTAAATGTCAAGCCCGACTGATTTGTACAGACATAGTCAGCTGATGTGAGACTATAGATTTAGTGGTATCGTCATTATTATTCGTGTTAATTTTTTTTACAATCCTTGAAGAGACCGGTATATTACATAAATCTTTTTACACCTTTTTTGATATCTATAAAAATGGTAAGCTCATTAATTTTAATTATTATCCTTTAATTATTAACCTGTTAACGATTGCTTTGTAACGCTAGATTATCAATATTTTTATCAATATTAACAGTATTTTGCCAATACATACTTTCTCACTACATTTTTATATAATTTCATATATATAGCTATGTTTATTCTCTATCTATGATTTTATTTTCTCTTTTCCATCTCTTATAAATTAATATGTTTCATAACTGTGTATTAAATTATTTAAAATTAATAAAAAGGGTCCCAAGAAAGCAAAAGGGAAAGCGACAGATAACGTCGATGGGGTGGACACAACAAAAATGAATAGAGAACAATTGGAAATATATGCTCATAAGATATTGGAAGAGATGGAACGTGAACGGGAGGAAAGAAATTTTTTTCAACTAGAAAGAGACAAATTGCGAACTTTTTGGGAAATTACGAGACATCAGCTGGATGAAGCACGTGCTACAGTCAGGTATTTTGGCAGTGGTGACTAACTGTTTGCGATGTTACGTAAACGCATTTAAAATTCTGTAGAAATAAAGAACGTGAGAAAGAAGAATTAGCAGAGAATCATGAAGCTGAACTTAAATTATACAAGCAGAAAGTGAAACATTTGATGTATGAGCATCAGACTAATTTGTCTGAAACCAAGGCCGATCATCTGGTTGCTCTTAAACTGGCGCAAGACGATCATGTCGTGCAAGAAAACGAGCTTGTTAAAGACAAGACGGAGCTAAAAAAAGTGCAGAAAGAACAAGAATTGGCGTATATGAATGAAATCCGCGCGTTGAAACTGGTAAGACGTACATATGTATAACGATTTGCTGCAATCTACATGTACATATTTAGTAAATTGTAATTGAGAAAAAATCTCTTGTATTTTATACGTACAAAATGCAGCACAATTCGGAGGAAATGAGCAATATGATGAAGAAATTTGAATCTGAAGCGGTAGAATTGGAGCAGAAATACGAACAAAAATTAACTAGTCAATATGAGTCCTTGATATTGAAGCATCGCATGGAAATAACTGAAGTGGAAGAGAGGAAAAACGCGCAAATCGCGAACCTGATAAAGAATCACGAGAACGCGTTTACTGAAATGAAAAATTATTACAACGATATCACTCTGAATAACTTATCGTTAATTAAGAGCATGAAGGTGAAGCCTTATTATAAATCGCACAATTATAATTATGGAAAACAAGAATCGAGGAACTTCTAATTAACGTAGCAAATCTTTTAACAGGAACAAATGGAAGTAATGAGAAACAATGAGGAACGTATGAAGAAGCAAGTACGAGAATTGACAGCAGAGAATAAAAAATATTCGGCTGACCTGAAAGCTTCGCAGGAAACGGCTGCCGAACTTGGTCGGCAACTTGCAAATTACGAGAAAGACAAACAATGCTTAGTTGTCGGTATCTGAAACACAACTTTGGCATATAATAGCGCTATAAAGAATTAAAACATAACTGAATGAATGATTATTACAGAATACAAAACGGAGATTGTCCACAGTGGTAAAAGATTTAGAAAATTTAAAATGGGAGAATGAAGTTCTCGAGCTGCGTTTTGAAAAAGTGAGACATTTAAATAATCAAACATATAACATCTTGGAAATGTACATGTACCTTTCTAATTTTATCTAGTGTCAATCCGAGAGAGACGAGTTACATTCTAGATTTGTCTCGGCTATATTCGAACTGCAACAGAAAACGGGTTTAAAGAATGTGCTCTTGGAAAAAAAATTAGAAAAGTTGTCGGACTTACTTGAGCAACGCGAAGCGCAGATTAGCGAAGTGTTAGCTGCTGCCCAATTGGATCCTGCGGCGGTGGTTAGTGTGAATAAGAAATTAGAGGTATGCATTAAACACAATCTCATTATGCTCATCTGAATTAGATGCGAATGTGGTAGCAATACAATATTTCTTTGTAGGATATGCTCAATAGAAAAAATACTGCAATACAAGACCTACAATATGAATTAGCGAAAGTGTGTAAAGCACACGACGATTTGTTAGCGGCTTATGAGAGTAAACTGCAAGAATACGGAATTCCCAAGTCTGAACTTGGATTTCAGCCTCTGAGGATGAAGATAGCTGGTACAAAATTGGGCTTGGGTCCAGCTAGTCTCGTTACCTCAAATCAGTGATATATTTTATAAATGTTTATATATATATATAATCGGTTTATGAAAAATTTATATTCCTTGTCTGAGAAAATCATACCGACAAGTGACATGCTTTATCGCTATTTTTATATATTTTAATAGAAGAGATAATAAGTTTTTAATAAGCCGTATAATACTTGACATGTGTCTAGTACACTATACAAAATATTCGGTAATACGCGCATTTAATGCATCTAACGATAATTCCTAAAAAGCGATACTTGAAAAAACCTGAAATATTATCTTTAAATATAATAGATACATAGAATTAATTTTGACACAGAGTATTTTTATTCTGTAAAACAAATACATTTTAGCTTATGCGTTATGTTCTCAAAAATTACATAAAATTATCACAGAGAATGTACAGAGTAGATTGTATCGATGCCTGGAAGTTGTATAGTTTCAGTAATTATTCAACATATTTATGCTTTTGCCTCCAATCACATCTCTCGTCGCAATTAATATTAGTTAATATTAAAAAATCTGATATCATGTACAATTCATACATTTTCATGATTCTGTTACTAATTGTATAACTTTTTCTTTGCGTTCCAACATCTTGTCAGATATGCTAACAAGATTGTCAGATAGATCTAACAACTGGCAGGCACAAATACACTGAAGATACATTCATATATAGATATTAACATATAGATATTAGACACTGACTAGTCTAACTTGTAAAACACTATAAGTCAAATAGGTACATCAGGTCACATGGTTAATAAATTTTTAACACTGGCTTTATGTAAAATATTTCCCCATCCGTTTCTCGCGCAATAATAGCAATAGTCTGTAAACTTTTCCATTTTATAATACTTTACGGTTAAGTGAAGAAATAATTTATCATTTGCTCACAGATTTGTAAATATTATACAACGCTTTGTATAGATATAATTTTATAATACATATATAGATGTGTATACGTATATATATAATATATATACATATATACATATATATTTATATATATATGCTTATATGTATATTAAGAATTTTGGCACAATAAGAAATAGAATCACAGTTGACATTATAAGATTTACAGATGGTTTTGTCAATACGTCGGTTTCGTGTTTCTGTGAAGTGTATGTTACACGCTTGCTACGATATGAAATGCACATTGAAACGTGTAAATTAACTTGAAACCCCACAACACTAGGCTACATTATAGAAAATTACGAAATAATATATAAAAAATCCAGGTTTCGGAAAAGATCGCGCGAAACGCTAAGAGATTAACCAGATAATTCTGAGTATTGCAAAATTTAGAATTTATCTGTACGCGTGTTTTTTTATATCTTTCTTTGAATTAGGCTCGTTTGGTTACCACCTTATCTGAAAAGAACATCCGATCTACGCTGCTTTTCCTTTTCATTAAATTTTTACGGCCGTGTCGAGTGTGTATCAGAGTCGTAGAAAAAATAAGCATCTGTTTTAATTTTAGATATTAGTGGTCCATTGTTCCATTGTAAACCTTTTCCTCGAGTTCCTTTAAAGATTCGCTCGCTACGTTTAAAGGTGCATCGATTTCTAACTTGGTGCGCACACTCAATTTAAATGAGAGCGTAATATATGCTTAACATCGTTAAGCAGTATGACGCATTTATACATATAAAATTTATATATTCACGTGATGTAGCAACACACTTTCATTTTACTACTAGCGAGATCCTTACGCATTTGCGTGATAAATAAAAAGAAAATATATGAGCGTATATATATTATCTAGATAGGGGAAAGGCAAGATACACTTTCAAGTAGTTCAAAATTACCATATACTCGCATAAATAGCAGATGTAAATGTACGATGATTATCTATGTGGCTTGTACACACTTGGTCTGTGGTCTGATAAGAGTTGTGCTAATTAATTTCAACGTTGAATTGCAAATTTTGTACTTTACTGGCATTGAAAAGGAACCATAAGTTTCCGGAAACTCTCTCGTTGTAAATTAAAAGTTTTCAAGAATAATTTATCGACTTTCGAAAAGATTATGTATTACAAAAAAAAAAATGTACGCGTACGACGTAACATAAATGCGATCTGTTAGCTTTACGGATCATTTGATTTTCTCGTTCAACTCATTATCCTCCAGTTTGGTAGAACGTCAGCGATCAACGTAGAAAAGTATGTTGTTACATTGTAAACTACGGTTTCGCCGGCGGCCAAAATGGCTCCGAAGGAGCCGTAAGTACCGTAATCTATTATGCTATGATTGCACGCGGACAAGACCGCCAGATCTTTCCCCGGGCCCTTGCCATCGTTCTCCGACACGAAGCTGATTCGATGACGCTTGCTGCGCAAGTTATACTTGCACCAGGCGATATTATCGCTCGTCACTACGAAGACCACGTTGTTGTACTTGCCGGCGAAGTAATCCATCGCCGACAGGTAGTAACTTACCGGCGCCGGCCGCGTCTTCAACTTCTGCCAGAGGTAATCTACGTAGTCGGTTCTGCGCACGTGTACGCTGACGTAGGTCGGCGAGGACAGGTTGAACTTCTCCGCCACGCGTTTCAATACTTTCTCCGCGTAGATCCTTAGACTCGGTTTAAACGTAAATTCCCGCCGTACATCGTCCAGCCAGACTAATATCAAAGACCAATAAGCCGCGTGCCTGAGAAATAATTCAATTCTTATTTAATTTAAATATTTTAAAAGATTAAGAGAGAATTATAAAACTTATTTTATTCTATATAAGGAATGAAGGCTCAGACAATTAAAGAATCAATTGAACATATAAAGAACATGGGAGCCGACTTACGGCTCTATATGCTCTTTATATTTTCAATTGCTTATTTTGTTCCGTATCATTTTATTCATGCATTTATTCATGCATTTGTGTATGTAAAATCTCCAATGATGCTAACCTGGGTATAATGATGTTTTGCTCCGTGCTGTTCCACTGACTAAGCGAATTAACCACCTGACCGACGTCCAGTGTACATCTGCCAATATAGCTGAGCGGTGGGATGCTGAGGTTCTCGAAGTGTTCCTCCAGAGTCTTGAGGATGCAGCGCGGCATGAACGGCTCCAGGCCGGTCCTCCGGGCGGTCGCCCACACGGAGGCGTATTCCCAGATCTGGTTGCCCAGCCTACCGCCCTGTACCGCCGAGACTATGCCGTACTTGGGGCAGGGATTGTTGCGCAACTCCGACGCCGGTATACGGACGTTCTTCAGGTTCGTGCGACAGAGCGCCTGCTCGTACGCGAAGATCTTCATGTGACGTGCCGGCGGGGTCGACGTGTACATGGGAAACAGGAAGACGTGGATGCCAAATACCACTAACAGCGCGAGGACTATCGCGCTCGCAAGCACATGCTGTTGAGCGTGACTCATTCTTTCCGCTAATTTTTGCGCGCCACGCAAATTTTCAGCGACGGAATGCTCTTTTTTTTTCTCTAGCACTTGATCTCCCTCGCTCTACGTGCTTGCTCTCTACCCTTCCTTCACTACTTTGCTCTGCTTCTCGTTTGCTCTGCCTCTACTGGTCGGCCGCTCGCTTCTCGCACTAGTCCGGCATTTCATATCTACAGGTGTGCCATGTCCTTTGCTTTCCGACGTACATCTTGGCAACAATAAATGAGCGATTAATGAGCGATAAATGTACGGATGTCGTTTAGAATAATGATAACCACAAAGATATTGCGCATGTATATCATTTTTAAGGATAACCTGATGTTTATTATGTACAATTTGAAATATCACACGTTGTTATTTTAAGACTAAAGTTGAGGCAATCTGCATGTAACGTAGAAGTAGAATAGCAATAAGGACAGAAAATTATAGAAATCTGTTTTTAATATGATACGATAATAAATATGAGAGTTCATCAATTTCAATTTTTTTTATATTTATTATAAAGAAATATTTCAAAAAATATTTGGAGTATTACTTCAGAAATATATATTCAGAAATCTTAATCATATGGATTTAAAAATAGAATCTCACATTAGAATAGCATAGTTCCATTTAATTGTATTCCATATATTTTATTTTAGAGTGTCCCAAATTCTTTTTACTCAATCAGTATGCGCATAACATACTCGCTTTCCATGTGGAAATGTGTCAAGTAGTTTAAATGTAATTTAATCCGTCCTCCAGATAGATTAAATCCCATCTTCTCCAGATAATTGAAAAAGGACATGGCTTACACGCAATTACTATGCAAAGCTCGAGTAAAATTCCATGCAAGCAGTGATTCTGGCGAAACGTAAATTATAATGACAGCCTTGTAATCCTAAGAATATCAAGAAATTCGGTATTGGTACCGCAAATGAATAAATCCGAGTTAATTCGTCGAGCGCGATTTTCGATGCGAACCATGCAGTAACTTATCTCTTTCAACAAGTACAGCAGCTGTACCGCCTGTATCCCAACGGTGTTAATAAGAGCGTAATTAATACGGGGTGACGGTGGATGGGAAGGGTATGCGGGACGTATAAAACCCTTTATTACGGCCATTTGCTTCCACAGATCATTCTCATCGCTCGGTAAGTGGGAGGGTGGCGTTTAAAAGTTTTGAAAAATGGCACGTATCACGCTGTCACGTGTGAATTTTCTATCTCGATATGAGAAAACTTGAAAATTTAAAGCTCGTAATAAACAACGTTATGAAACAAGACATAAACAATTTTACGTGGCTTAGGATTCGCTGGGGCGAAAGAAAAAGTTTTACGCGTATACGCGAAATCCAGGCTGCGATCCATTTGACGCTACAAATGCTTTGAAGCGTTTATCGAGATCCAGTGACTTTTTGCGATTTTTGAACATACAAAACTGCGACGCACACGTCTCGCTGTTAATCTTCGTCGCAAAAATTAATCCTCTCGTGGAAAATTTGCAAATTTTGCACAGTCGCGTATATATATATATATATATATAGTATAGAGTATAGAGTATAGAATATATATATATATATATATACTTATTTGAAGTTATTGCGTCGCAAGGATGAGAACTGCGTGACATACATTCTCCTCGAAACCACCACCGTCAACGCGAAGCGTACAGCTCGAGATCAATTTCTGAGAGAGAGAGAAAGAGGGACCTTTAAGAAACGAAATAAGAGGTTTCCGGAATTGCCATGTTCAATAGCGCGTTAAGCCCCTTGCAGAATAGGCAATAGCGATAGCGATAGCGACAGCGACAAGGTTGCCGACAAAGGAAAAGCTTTGTCGGCAACCTTGTCGCTGTCGCTATCGCTATTTCTATTGCCTATTGTGCAAGGGGCTTTACTCTTCTCAGTTTCCTGCGTCGAGATGGGAGTCAGGTTCAGGTATCGGGTGCACTAACGTCGCTGGCCTCGACTTACCTTCCTCACGTTTGCACTACGATCAGCAGATATCATAATGAAAGAATCGCAATACTTATTCGCGACAAAGGCAAATCGCGAGAACGTGATCAATCTTCTCTGGGGCCAGCTTCCGCCCTTTTAAACTCTCGCCCTCCCGGCGCGCGAGCTCGGCGAGAGTTAATAGCCGCGGGAGTCCGGCCTCCGAGCTCCGGGAGCAATTTCGCTCAAGACGGAGTCCTACTCACCCGTTCCGGCGAACTCGGAGCGATTCGCGACGCACAGGTCGAGCCTCGCAAGCAGCCGCGAGTTCCGCTCGCTCATGTTTGTCCCGGCGCGCGGACGCTTGTTGCACCCCGGCCGCCGTCAGTGTCAGTCGCCGTCCCCGTACTCCCCGTTTCTGTCGCCGCCGTCGGGCGTCGTCGCCGTCGCCGCACTCGTTGCACAGCGCCGTCCTCCGCTTCGCGGCAACCTTCAGGGCGACTGGCGACACCCGCTTCACGCTTCACGTCGATCGTCTCGCCTCTCGCGCACGCTCTCCACCACTCTCCACCTCGCGTCCTCTACGACGCAACGACGTCCGGACGGTCCGGGATCCTACGCGCTGTCGGACGGGGGCGAGGGCGAGCCGCCATCCTCTCGCCGGGGATGTTTTCTCTCAGGGTGGGCGAGCGTGACGCGTGACGTCACCCACCCCCACGGGGCCGGCGCCGCGCTCCGCGCTACATATGGATTTTTAATTTTCCGTTGGCGCCCTTTCCAAGCCGGGAAGCCGCCATCTGGTGCCATTGTCCGTCGGTAATTCGCACCTCTCGGCTCTCGCACGGTATCACGAGTCGTACAGAATTCGCTCAACGTGCGCAGACCGGTGACCGGTTCGGACGTGTTCTGTCCGGAAAATTTTTTTAAGTATTGCGACTGTTACTGTCGGCTTTGATTTCTACTCAGTTTTTTGACTATTCCCATTCGGACTTTGTTACGCAACGTGTTCCAGACTTTGTTAATCAAACAGTGGCAAATGCTGGCCGTATATATTGTCCGCGTATTAGCGGCAAGAGCCAATTTAATAGAAGAAGAAGAAGCACGGTATCACGAGTCGAGAAAAACACGTACGCGTTACATTTGGGGGAGAAATCGTGGTAAGAAAGAAAAAATGACACGTAAGCAATGCGTTTATATTATATTTCAAATGCGAATTGCTGTGCGCTTTCTGCTCTTGGAAGGGAACGCAAACGCGACGCGATAATTTTCTGGTTCGTCTCCTTTTGCATCTTGTTTTGTTAGCAAAATGAAAACAGCCATATGCAGATCTCGCGGAGAAAAAGCGAAAAGAAAACCGAGTGCAGAAAGTGTAACATCGAACACGCACCAACTTTGCGTTCGTGCCGTTACTATTTTCTTCAAGTTACTTGATCAAATCACTGAAACTTTGATGAAACCAAAATTGCAGCCGCACTTTTCGTGGCTGTAGCTATCGGTGTTACCAGCGGTTGCTATTATTCGCGATAGAGAATAATAATTTATCCGTCGTTTAATAGAGATTTACGAAAGTATCTCTCGATCGCCGACTAGATTTCCGGTCTCGGGGACCTAGTAGCCGAGCTAGCTCCATTTTTTCGTAATTATTTCGGTACTTGGTACTTGGGTGATTCAGAATGTTCAAGCTCCGGGGACTGACAAGGTGGGTCGCTTTGGATGGTTTGTTATATTTCGTTCAATTACGTATTGTATTCCATTTTTACCGACGCGTTAAATTTATTGGAATCGCGGTCGATAAATGTTCTACATCCGATTGTTGCAGCGGAAAAACTAGGTTCGAGTGGGGGGGGGAGGGCTTCGCCCTCCCCCTTACCCCCTCCTGACCAGGGGGCTCCGCCCCCTGGACCCCCCGGGGGGGCTCCGCCCCCCAACCCTCCAGCTGGGGGGGCTCCGCCCCCCCAGACCCCCCCTTGTCGGCTGTGAAGACAGGCTACGTGTGAGACTCATTCTTGAACTATATGTATGAATGAGTGAGTGAGTGATAACGTCACATCACATCACATCATAAACACACACACACACACACACAGATATATATATATATATATATATATATATATATATATATATATATATATTATGGCAAAATCAGCATACTCTGACGTCACATTCGAGAAAAACTTCTTTTCTCAATACACTCTTGGGGATCTCGGGGAAGAAGAGGCACAAAAGTGCAAAATTTCAACAAGGGTAAAATCCACTTCGGCTACAAATTTATATACAGGATATTAATCTATGATATTAATCTATTTACAGAGCGCACTGACAGTCTTCAAAGCTCCATACATGTTGGACAAGCATGTGGAAACTTGTCACATTCACTTGGAGGTAGATGCTTGCAATTTAGTGTTTATCCTCAAGTTCAAAAACGGTATCAACAGGACCCACCTGACGCCTATTTTGGATTCGGAAAAGTTGGAGGTACACTAAAAATATTTGTCCGTTATACTTGATTCTCGGATGCAATTTAAAAAACTATCATCAGATTTCGACGAAACCTATAAGTTAATTCCATCAATCACCGCGTCTCCAAATATATTTTAAAAATTTGACAAATAACGTTTCATATAACATGTAACAAAAAAGTAAATAAATACATCCAAGGATTAAATTTTCACTCAAACCGTCAAATCATATCGGAATAATGAAACTGTGAATTAATTAGGCATCGTACACCAAGGCTGGTATGTTCAACGAGTTGATGGTGCGGGGTCGAACCTTGTTGGACATTTTTGAAAATTTTCCACGAAATTTGATCGAAATAACGCTCGAGGTAACACCACTTAAACTGTTGATCAGGAATTACGTGGACGATGCATCATGTAAGTCAAGTGCGTGCCATTTCTAGCATATATGTATAAAATGAGGTACTATATTTGTATATTACGCGCAGTAAATTTACATACTACGCGTACCCAGCTGACTCTCGGTCCCGGACAATTTGATCGTTACACGATTCGCAACGAAACGAGCGTTACGTTTTGTTTGAAAGAGGTCCAAGCTTTCCTCGCTTTCAGTGAGTGCGTGGGGATTCCAATTACCGCAAGTTTCGGACAAGCAGGAAGGTATACAGACAAAATTTTCCGAGTTCTCCTACCTAATATTGAGTAAATACTCATAGTGTCAAGATTAAAATATTGTTTTGATATGCCAGTAATATAAGATTTCATCATGTTTCTACTTCAATAATTCTTGATTTCTCGCGTGCTACATTTTTCAGACCAATATTATTTACGCTAAAGAATCGGGCCTTGGAGACAAACTTGCTGCTGTCGACTCTAAGCCCGGTCGGTGATGGTCAATCGGACACGTCGGCGGTTGTCAGCAGGCAAATACAGTTTGTTCGAGGAAGGGATGCTTCCTCAAGGCGTCCGCGTAAACGCGCCAACAGATCAACCCGTCGACACTCTCGAATGAGGAAATCTAGACCTGAGGCCGGTGATGCAACAAAAAGACCGGCAAGAGAGAGAAATCGATCGCGCAAAAGGCTCAGGCGTAACGGGAATGGTTCAAACAATAATGTTTCTACAAATAATTCCATAAATGGCGTTCAAAAGAGAAATTTGCCGCCGGAACAAGGTCGTGGCTCTGTCGCGTTCAGTCTTGCTGGTACATCTTCGGCGGCGACTGGCGAAATGATTTCCGAGGACCAACGCAGGCCGGTCAGGTCAGTATTGTCTCGCATCAAAAAGATGAAAATGACGGACGACGAGGAAGATTGTGAGATGGAGCGACAACAAGTTGCAGTGGACCGCGACAATTGTGAGGGGAGTTTGCCACAGTCGCCGTCGCGGTGTCAAGTGGCCAAGAGTGCGAGACGGGTGTTTGATCAATGTTTTCAGAATACCTTCGATCCCCAAATGTTACCCGGTCACGACACTATCCTGGTGGAGGATTCCGATGAGATTAACAGCGATTAGGTATATTATCTTGTGAAATTAAAAGAATATCTACAACGACAAATTGGAGAAACTTTTTTATTTACCCAATAATAAAGTACAAATTTCACATTCGAAATTTTCCGAAAAATCAACCGGGACAATTTTCAAGTAAATTAATCAATTTATTAGTTTAACACTTTTTCATATAGATCAACGATTAGAGTATTTTTCTTTTTTTGTGAAAAAGCGATACGTTTCAATAACTAAATTACCATAAATTTCTATATAATTTGACGCAGAGATTTTCAAATGGAAAATCTTGAAATTTATTAATGTATTACGTTTTCTTTCCATATAAAGTGATTCAATTAACACTAGATTAACATACCAATTTTTTTTCCGACCAAGTTTCAGTCATGTGGAATCTCGTAAAAAATCTAGTCTATAGTTTATAACAAAAAAAGTACATTATGCCCAACGCAGCGCCAAGTTATCCAAAGGAGATTTGTGTTTGCCAAAGAGAGATGTTGAACCAATGTATATTGTCTTTTTTTTTTAAATATAAATAAATACATCTGTGCAAAAAAAAGAATTGCGCGTCCTCAGCTCTTGGTTCTGCTCATTCTCCATAATTTCAACGATAAAAATAATTAGAAATGGAAAAAAATCAATTCAATGTATGTGTGTGCGTAGAAAAAGTATAATTTCCATTACATTTCCTGCTATTGTTATTATATAAATAATAGAGAGGCGCTTCTTCGGATGAGACCGGGAAAATCAAATACATACATCATTTTTCGCATACTAAATAAAATTCCAAAATTTATATGACCAAAATTAATTCTATTTCATGATGAAAACTTGAAATTCTACACACGTATATTTGGAACACTGCAAACGCGTCACAGTGACAGGTGTGCTTATTCCAACTTTGACCCGATCCTAATGCACACTCCCAGTTCCCTTAAAAAGCCCGTGTCACACTACGTATCGCGGACGTGGATCGGATTGGGATTACGGATTGCGGATCGGATATCAGCCAATCACAGATGAGCTGCTCGTCTATGATTGGCTAGATTACGATCCGCAATCCGTAATCCCAATCCGATCCGCGTCCGCGATACGTAGTGTGACACGGGCTTAAACCTCCTGTCCCTTTCTGTCCTCGAGTTGTGCGCCGTACGTCGGACATGGCGCGAAATCACATCAATGTAATCTCGACTATCGTCAAATAATCGTCGGAGCAAAAACTATCTACCGAACACTGCCACGCGTGTAACGCCGCGCCACGTGACGAGACGTCGCCTTGTTGCAATTGTTGAAAGAGACACGGACTCGTTGTCGAGAACACTCGTAGATTACGTAGTATCTGCAATTCCGAGGGAATTTTTTTTGAGGGATGAAACTCCCAAAAAATGTGTGATTCCCAAACCATTCGCTCGCGCAACAACAGTCTGGTTTGTTGCCGCGTTTAACCATCTCCTTTCCGCTCTAAATATTTTAACGTAATAATACAATAGAAATATTCGTTTTATAATATTTTATTCGCATCAATACTTCGCGCCGTTAGAAAATAACTTTGCCGCGTCGCGAAGTTAGCCGCTGTCACGTGATTGGCTTTCCAATTCTCGCGACGCGTGGAGTGAAGTGCCCGAGGTCAGGTGGCGTCCGGTGTCGCGTCGATACGTCGATACGTAGCAGAGTCGCGATTACCTCGCGTTTTTTGCTTGTCTATGTCCGTTTCGAGTGAGTCTCGCATTATACGAACGGAAATTGAATATTCGCTCAACGTGCGCGTGAGAGCCGCAACGGGCACGGACCAGTTCGGACGTGTTTTGTCCGAAAGGAAAAATTTTTTAAAGTATTGCGACTGTTACTGTCTGCATTGTGTTATCATCATCAGTACCTTTGGAATTTTGCTAATATACGACGAGAGGTTCGCCCTGGCCTATATTTGAGCAGCGCTTGACGGCCATTATAATAATAAGAAGAAGAAGCTCAACGTGCGCGGACAGGTTCGGACGTGTTCTGTCCGGAAAATTTTTTTAGCGACTGTTACTGGCCGTATTGCCCGCGTATTAGCGGCAAGAGCCAATTTAACATAAGAAGAAGAAGAACGGAAATTGAGAGTATCGAGGTAAGTGACCGGCGATTGTTTTGACGTTTAATCAGCTCGCGCGACTGCGATTGATCGCGTCTTTCGGGAAACGTGATCTTTGCATTCCGTTCGTCTTCTCCTAGCTTCGTCCACTTGTCGAGAGTTCGTCCGATATAAGCGTCTCGATTTTCAGGATGCTGGGAGACGTTAGGGCCGTCAGGACGATTTTATCCCACGGGTGCGGGCATCCGGACAGAGGCCGTGCCACAAGACCGACTCTGGCATCAAGTATCGAGTACTGCGTACTTTTGTGTTCGTTCCACCTGTGAATCCAAACGCGTTAACGGTAGGAGCGATTTTCAAGGTAAAATAGTTCATTATTCGGATAGAAAACGGTGGTCAACACAACAACAAACAGGACGACAAGTGATTTTATCGGAATGTGAATTTTCGATGAAATTAGTCTGAAAGTTCTTCTTATTGTGTTCTGTTCAAAATTCCAATTTACGATTTTACTTTATGTGCACGTTTATATGAAAATTTTGCTTTTTACTCGAAAAAGAGTGCTTTTTACTCGATCTTTTAATTATTCTTTTGATTTGTTGAATTGACCTCTGCATTTTTTTTGCTTTTAAAGTGACTGACAAAATGTGCATTAAAATTTGACGAAACCGATTTACTATCGTATTTTTCATCCGCACTGAAAAAAAAAATTTAGTGGAGTATGGATTTCGAGATGGTAGCTTTCGAATAATTCTGATTAGTTTGTCTGAAGCATTTCAACGAGTACTAGAGTTTTTGACAAAAGAAAAATGTTTTTGATAAAAAAAAAAATAATAGTCTGGTTTCAAGCCAGAATAGTTTCAAGTTGTAGCTCATTGATTTTTTTCCCCCCCAAGTTTTAGAATTTATGATGAGTAAAATTTTGGAAAATTTTAGAATTGTTTAAAAAAATCAAAGTTACGCAAATGGCATTCAGGACAGACCTTGAAAATTGAATATCTTTTCAACTTGGTGATTGGATCGTTTTTGATTATGGAAATTATTTCGAAACTCTTACAGTTCTACCTGAAATTCTTATCAAAACACCTAAAACTTGGGGAAAAAAATAAAAAAAAACCTGCGGACTTGGAAATTCACGCGTTGCGTAAACTGATGACACCATCTCTGGACACACAAGTTGGGATATTTTTTATAAAGTTTGAATCAGCAATGGCGTCTTGTTGATTCTCTCTCGCGCTCATCAACCTTATATTTGCCTAAATCTTTTTCCAGGATTCGTGATATAGTTATTTCAGTCTTTTCAATGAGATCCGCGATCACGCTACGGACACATTGGAGTCCGATCGAAGGATTTTATGCACTTTCTGCACGTTTTCGAAGGTGCAACTTGGTTTTTTAGCGGTGCTGTATTTTCTCTACTATCACGAAATTTATTATGCCAATCACAAACAGTCGGCAATTCAGTTTACGCAATCGTAATCGAATATTTTTTTAAACCATTAAGAAGTTGGTATATTATGTCTTGCTCAATATTTAGAAATTAATTTGGTCTAAAAATAAGATAATTTCCCTTCGCCCGAGCTGAAATAATTTAAAGATTTTTTTTTATATGGAAAATAGGCGCCAAGTAGGTACACCCCTACAATACACATTAATGATACGCAAGATTCACCTACGTGTACAAGTTGAACGCCTATTTTTTTTTTGTATACATACATTCAGTGTAATTGTATATTTTTTTTATGGAAAGATAAATTTTGTGTCAAATTTTTTATATTATTTACTTTATACTTCAGCTTTTATCCTTTTATTTAAGGGCGCACATTATGTCATTGGTTGAAGTTTGGTCGAATTTGTTTAGCCGAAACGGTTATTTACTCCAAGTTTTAACACGATATCATGTACACGGTCTGGCGTGAAAACGTGAGCTTGTGTTATCGCAGAGGGGGAAAAAGGCCCTAAAAATCTCGAGATTCTTCGTGTACATGTATTTTCACGTAATTTTAACGTTGCAATGATTTAACGCATTTTTATCTTTCGATATCTTCTTTCTATATTTGTTAAGGATCTACAGAGGAATGGTGTATAGATGTTTCGTTCTGAATAATTTTTGAAGATTGCCGATGCAATCAGCGCCGAGATTGGATTGAATCTTTCGAATTTGTACCTGATATTTTTTACTTATTTTTGGTCGTTAAGTGACACCGAAGGAAATTTAGTGTCTCGCACTAAGTTGTCGAGTGACAACCCTCTCTTTTGGAGTGACTATCGCAATCACTCTAATATATTATACGTTGCGAAACCACTCGATGAGAGTTAGAGAGTATATTTTATTTCTTTTTATTTAGAAAGAATCTTTTTCGATTCTTGTTATCTCTAACTTATATCGTTATTTTATCACTATCTAATTTATTATTTTATTATTGGTTTCTTATGCATAGAATGACCTATAAATGTTTGAGCGTGTTTTCTTTTTCGATGTTAAAGTATTATTATTAATATTTAAATAAATTTAGATGAGAAGTCATTTTGAATAAATACACTTATTTTGCATATATATAAATAAAAAGGATTTTACACACTGATTTTGATTTAATTCGAAAGACGGGTTCTGTCAATTTCAAATCAAAGAGACGGCAGGTTGAATTTTTCGCGGTACACACTGTATCCGCGGTTTTTTTTTGTTGTAGCAGGTTTCTGATGTTAACGATGACGTTCGACGAGCCGCGGTTACGGGTCTGGGCTTTCTGCTGTTCCGGTGAGTACCTTTGTAAAGTTACCGAAATCTGCAAAATGGAATTTAACGTAACCGAAGAATGCGAAAATTCCGCGCGTTTGCGGACTCCGCGGTTTTCGATCTCTTTTCAGAGTCGAGCTGAAATCATATTTGGCGTGCTCGCGAGCGTATACTAACTCATCCAATGTCCAAAAATAACGAAGCTTTAATCTTTTCTGTTATGATTTTGCATAAAAAAGGGAATGCAAATACATTGATTTACTTTCAAATAACATCGATCATTATTTATCGTTAATTATTCTCAGAAAAATGAATTTATCATGATATTAATTTTTGTCGACGTGTGTTCTGCATCAACTCCTGCGGCAGATAATTATTTATGTTAATCCTCGTATCGATTATGTTAAATTCTCGTTATAAAATCGATTGAATATCAAATAGACGAGGAATCAATATATCGGATATTCATTTACGTGTGTTTAACGCGTAAATAAATTAACTGTTAATTCCTCCTTTTTAATAACATCGGTTGTAAACATTGAAACGAAATCAGTCGATTGGAATAATAAAGTTTATCCAAACATTGTCGCGTTAAAACAAGCAGTAATCAAGCAATCTCAAAGGCACTATGAGTGCATATCTACGCCGAGTAAAAGGTGTTGAAAAGTTTCGATACCGACATATAGAAATGCATTTATACTAATCTACAGTGACCCGCGAGCTTATCGCGATCGAATGCAGAGATATTTTGAGACATTCCGACCGATAAAACACTGCGAAAAATACGAGTAAATAAACACTATAAATAAAGGTGCCGCCTTTTCACCTACAATTAGAGATACAGCGTAAGATATCGTTTATACGTAACATTTAAAGACGCAGATTCCGTGTTATAATACATGACGTGAATAAAATAAAACGCGGATTATTTCATCACCTAAAGTGTGTCCATATTACCGCCGGACGTTCTTTTAATTGCAGACGCACAATTTGGAGGCGGATTTTTCATAGTGTTTCTTTCTCATCACATTGTTTCAGTTTTTTTTTTACATTGCATATTTTTGTAACAAAGCTTTGAATTAAAATTCTATTGAACTTTAGTTCTGTTAAAATTCCCCTGACTGGAGAATATATATAATTTTGCCATTTAATTTTTCTGTCGAAGCTTGATTTGCCTGGAAATTCTTTTATTTTCAACCTGATAGTCTTTCTTTGTTTTGTTTTATTATTATATTTAACACTCCAATATTCTCTTTACTTTTAATCTGATTTTTAATTACTCGACAGAGTGAATAGACGTTTCCATTGAGGCGAGAAATCGATTCCGAATTGGTGTAAGAATCGCGAGAAACATTTCAATTTTCAGGCGTTTTGTATGCATTTCTTCTGAGTGTCAGTTATTTTTCAAGGACGATTATTTTTTAAAGGTTTGAAATTTCGAGGACACATGTAGTTCAGCAATGAGTTTAGTCCATAAAAGATTTTTTTTATTTTTAGTCTTCAAATTATTAGTTTGGAGACATGTATAAGTGCGCTATCCCACAATCTCGTAATTTGTAAAACAAATCAGAACTGACAAGAGCTACTAGAAAAATAATTTAACCCATTTTTTATTTTATGGAATAGCACGTACGTTCTCTTATTGAGCCATTCAATATTGTCAAGGAGAAAGGAATCCACCATTCTCGTGCGCATGATGTAGAGGAGACGTGCGTTATTTTCTTCTTCTGTGCGTCGCTTTTACTTTTCCTGTCTTGCTGTAGTAAATGTTGTCGGATTCTTCCGGACTAAGAAAGAGACATATAGGATTGTAGTTCTATTCATACCAAAATGTATCTGAACAAATTTTCAGTTCCCTTTTATTCTCATGAACTCTTTCAGAAAATATGTCATATTTTACAATTTTTAGCACATAGCTAAAAGAAGGTTTACGAAATATTTATCGTGAAATTCAGCTTCAAAGTTTTATTAAGTGAAAAAATGAAGACGTGGACGATAATATTTTTTGTTGCAAAGAAGGTAAAATGTTATTTTACTGACAATGAGCATTAGGAAAGTAAAAAAAAAAATAACTTTATTAAAAAGAATAAAATTTGTCTAGACGTGTTTAAGAGTGTGTTTTGAACTGTTGATTTTTTAATAGAAAGTAGCCAGTTTAAGAGCGCAGACGTTATCAATTCAAGTGTAATGACCGAGATTTCGACAGACATTGATTAGTAAATCGTCTCGGCTTTATCTTTTATCTATTCGACCCGTATTCGACTTGTTTAGGGATAATCGATAAGAGAGCGAGAAGAGAATGAGGTTCTGAATTGAAATATTAAGTCAATTTCGGACCTCTTCGTCGAATGAATTATTGCCTTGCGATAAAGAAGCATTCTTTATTTGAGGTATCGTAATTTCATCGTAAAGTACGGCGTCGCAGGATTCCAATTCCTTTTAAGACCAGAAATTGCTTAAATATAAGAGTAAAATATAAAGAAAAAGAGATAAAATTTGATATACATTTAATACATATTTATTTTGTATGAAATAGTTATAATTACGTAATTATATAAATCGGGAAAGGTCATTCAGAAATTAATTTTTAAAATTTCAGTTTAAGAGATATCTGAAATTAATGCAATCAAATTTCAATGAATATAAATTTAATTTAGAATTTTAGCCACACACGCAAGAATGGACTTTTAGCCCTTTTAGTAATATTTTGCGTCACGTAACAAATAAGGGCGTATGAGACGGGAGGAATCAATAGCTTTTAATCTCCTAGTTCGACGAACTGAAAGCTTTATTTCATGTTGCAACTCTTTGATGGGTCCATTCTGCGCTTTGTTCAGGGTCGGATCTTCGATGTAAGCTATGATAACGACGCATCTGACTTTTGACTAATTTTAACATGCTTCTCGTCTACTTTCAAAATTTTCTCAGAAAAATGTATAACAATTATAATAATGTAAATTAATATTTTTGGGACTTTCGATGATGTAATTATTCATCTTGTTAATGCCCAGAAATTCGCCGGATTCGTCCCTGACTCTGTTTCTCATTTCTTCGGAAGATCCTCGCTTAATTCTTGCTGTCCGTCCTTTCCAATTAATCTCCGGACAATACACGGGTTGGTGGTTCTCACATCATTCAAATTTCAGGTCACATGTTTTCGTTTCTCTTTTTTTCCACGTTTAATCCTCAACCCTTTGAACACCCTGTCCCATAATCTGTGGCACCCACGCCACTTCGTCCTGTATGTTTTGTTGACCCTTAAAATCATTTCCCTTTGATCTCGAACGCGACCGTGATTACCTTATTTTTTTTTTATCAGTAAGTTTGAATTACTCTACGTTTATCCAATTTTATCAAAAAAGAAGAGATAATGAGAAAATCTTGAAAAATTGAAAAAATAAATTAATTTTATTAATTAAAATAAATTGATATTATGTTCGAAAATCTCCAAAGCAAAGTTTCACAAAATTATTTTTTAAATAAAATATCTTAGGTAATAATTGAATTAATAATTATATTTAATCGATTATACGTAACAAAAGTAACGATTAATTTACAAAAATGCAAATTTAGCATTTTTATACGCAACGATTTAACAAAAGGAGATCAAGCGCATGCTTAGGAATTAGAGCTGAATATTTATGGCATGTCCACAAAGGGTGCTCGAGTGATTTACAATCGCTTTGAGTCCGGTGATTAATACCGTAGAGACGAATTTGCTCCGTGCATTTCGTAATCGCTGGATTATCATAATTTCTCTTTCTCTCGAAAATCGTAATCATCGCCACTGAATAATGGTCAATTAATCATCGGATTTATCGCGTTGAATCGGGTTTATCGGGTTGACCGGTATTTTTCTTTGAAAGGACTACATGAAATATTACGAAATATCGATTGCACAGTAACAGAAATAAATGTGTAACACCGAAACGATTGCGAAATATTGCATCGATGTGTTATTTTAAAACAATGTGATGACTGTATACACGCCGCGTTTCTTTATCTTATGACTATAAATAAATTGATAGCTGTTATTTTTGGGATTTTGGGATTTTGGGGGTTAATCAATAAACTATTCTAAAAGGGCAAGGTCGTATATTTCGTAATCAAAGCGTTACTTTATGCATCTATTTTAACGACATATTAATTATATAATTGTTAAATTAGTAGCCCGGGCATTGAAATGATTAATTTATCAAATAACTTTTTAGTTGTATTATGCACTCGATTTAATAATTACGATTGTTAAATTAACAATGTCGGCATTGTAATTATTAATTGCGAAGGTGTTTTATATTGAAATATACGTCTCAAGCATTTCTTTTAACCGCCGCGCTATTAATTATGATTATTAAACGAGTATGTATTATAGTGTGCTGTTATTAATTACTAGCGTATCTCTTATTTTGCATGTTATTTCAAGTGTAGCGGTTAGTGGCAGTAAGCAATGCGCATCGGCGAGCGGGTGCACACGCTGTGGACAAAGCGAGTAATTGAACGTGCCATCGTGGCCAATTAACGCGCGATTCCCGGAATTCGCGATGTAATCGTTAACGCGATTATAGCAATGCCCGATGCCTGCAATTGATCGCTATTTATCCGTCCGATTGCGTGTACTATTATTGATCGCGGGACAAGTTGTTGCCCGCATTGGCCCCGACCTTACGCACCTGGCCAACATTTTAATCCTTTCAAGCGTGATGCATCGTATGCGATATCACATATCGTATATAATACACATCGGAATTAAATCTGATTTTTAATTACTAGATTTAATTACTAATGGAGGCATATAAACACGTTAAGGCTCCTGGGCTCTTTCCCGACATCTCATGAGATGTGACGTAAGAAGCGAGAAATGTTGAGAATTGACACGTTGAGAATTCTTGCGTGATATTTCCAAATAAAAAGATATTCGCTTAAAATAACACAATAGATCACTTCAGCACACTTCGAAAATAATCCGAGTTGAAGTTAATCAGTCTACCCTTTTCCCATGACAGTTAATAAACAGTTAATAAACAGCCGTAAAACAAATGTGATACGATGCAGGCTTGTGCGCAGGCGCACGACTAGATTTCGTATTACATTCATTTCACGGCTGTTTATTAACTGTTTATTAACTGTCAAGGGAAAAGGGTAGACTTAACCTCAACCTCAACTCGGAGTATTTTCGAAGTGTGCTGAAGTGATTTGTGCTGAAGTGATGTGTTATTTTAAGCAAATATCTTTTTATTTCGAAATACTACGCAAGAATTTTTAACGTGTTATTTCTCGCTTTTGACGTCACATTCCAACATGGCCGCGACGAGTACCCAGGAGCCTTAAATTGAAAAGAATATAATATACATTGAAATGTGATTTTTAATTACTAGATTTAATTACTAAATAGAGGAATATAAACATGTTGAGGTAAAAACAGAGAAAAAACATATTTTTTTACTAATTGAGGAAATTGAACTTTTTATCTGGCGTGAATTTATCGACAGATTTATGCATACAATAGTTATATATTACGATTGAGAAAGACTTTTTTTCCTCTCAATTTAACACTATGAAGTTTATTAGTCTTGACGAGAAATATTGAAAACTATGATACTATAACGGAATTTAAACTAAAAATTGAGATAGCGAATGAATTAGATTTTATTACTTTGTCGGGAAAACTTTTCAGTAATGGTATCTTGAATCTCTCTTTGAGGCAAGAAAATTTAATTTAAAGGCGATTGATGCCTTTTTATTACCGCGAGAAATTATTGATTGCATTGAGTTTAACCTGACGAACACCTCGGTCTAATAAAGCTCAGAAAGCCTGGAAAATATTTAAGCCTTGAAATTATTCCTTGGCAACTCTTTTCAGGTTTTACACGTTTTTCAGGTTTTAAAGGTTTTTTGTCCGTCATTTCTTTTCTGACGCGGGGTTTCGATCCTGCCCTTCGCGCACGAGACGCGGATTTCGAAAATGCGCCAGGGCAAATTGGGTCTCGCCGCGATTCTCGTCTGCGATCGAAATTATTCCTTGGCAACTCTTTTCAGGTTTTACACTTTTTTCAGGTTTTAAAGGTTTTTCGCCCGTCATTTTCCTTTCGAAATTTTTCTTTGTCAACTTTTTTTCCGGGCTTGAAGGTTTTTGCCCGTCATTTTCCTTTTTCTGACGCGGGGTTTCGATCCTGCCCTCCGCGCACGAGACGCGGATTCTGGAAGTGCGCGAGGGCAATTTGGGTCTCGCCGATTCCCGTCTGCAATCGAATTTATTCTTTGGTACGTTGGACTGACGGACGACTACTTTGCCTTCACGGTGGGACGCGCCCTAAACAGCGACATTTGCCTGACTGAGCGAGAGTTGCCCGAGCCGTGGCTGAACGCGATGAGCAAAATGCATTTACGCATATTCAGGCAACGCATCGCAGGCACGAATGAAATGGCCGTATTTTTCGAGGACGTGAGCAAGAATGGCACTTATGTCGACCGGATGCGGGTCGGTTGTGAAGAACGTGTCGTCCTGTTTTTCGTAATATCATTCAGGGGTTGGCTATTTTCAGCCTATACCCGTGTGGAGAAGGTCTCTCCGAGGTGAATTGTCGCACCGGTTTAGCAACACAAATTGTAAACTTTTACGACTGAGAGCTAACGTTTGACAGACAATACATCGACAATTGCATAAAGCTCTGGGAAAAACGGACCTTATCGTCACAAAGTTCCAAGTTCCAGCGTGGAATGAACGATTTTCGAGTCGTTGACGCTCTCGTGCCCCGGCGTATGTTTGTTGTTGCCTCGTGCACCAGACATTGACAAGGAATACTGCACACAATTGGGGATCGATGTAATGACATTTACCTCAATTCCACACCTTTATCTGCTCACAAGTGTTTGCTGACACCTTTTTTTCGGCGAGGCTATCTTCCTTGGCGAGGCTATCTTCTTTAACTCGGCTAACTTTGGCAGGCAAAGTTTCCACGATTTTTTCAACATAACCAGACGCTCGTTGGATCGATACAAAGTGCAGACGAGACGAACAAAATGTGATTGGCAAAACTAGACTTATACATGTCAAACACACCCCGTTTTTTCTAGCCTGTAGGGCAAAAAAGCGTCTCAACTCGGGAGAAGGTTCTAAAGTCGTCTCGGCGGGTGGTCCTCCTAAAGCTCCCCAGCGGAATCTGGCTCACGCGAAACTGGCGCGAGCGTTAGCCGCCTAGAGGCGGCGCGGCGAACTCGCTGGCGCCTAGCGGCGGCTCGGCCGTGCGGCGTGCCCGAGCGGCGGCTCGCCAAGCGCGTAGCATCGCGGCGCGGTGCCCCGTGGCGCTGTTATGATTCAGCCGCTACATGTTGGAATGTTTGCTCCTTGCCGGTGTGGGGGTTTATCTGTCAAAAAAATTTATTACCACTATAGTAGAGAGTTATACACGTACAGTAAAAAGTACGCAGCAAATCTGGGATTTCAATTATTTCCTACACCATATATTAATCTAAATCTGTCGCGTTATACCGACTGTATATTAATTGTTGAAGAACGAGTCGAATCAATCAAACTTACCCGAGCCACGCGAGTACCGTGCGTCGTCAGTTGCATCAATAACAATTGCCCCATCGAGAAATCAAATTCGGCAATCACTTCACCCACACTGTGCAAAATATTTTCTACTTTGTTTATAATTTAAACAGTTACGATATACCCATTTTTAGAGTGTATCTATTACAATTGCGCCATAATTTTGACGCAAAGATTTTAATTTGCTGATGCTGATGGGATCACTATTGTCACGCGTATATTTGGTTTTTTTTTCCAAAATATGATAACAACTGTGCAAAATTGCCGCACGAGACAGCATATATTTATTTTCATGGTGTTTTTCTTCTTTGAGAGTATAGTATATAGTTCTCTTCGATCTATTAATGTATGTTATATATTTTTTTATTTTTTACATAAATTCTATCTAAACCAATTTTGTTCAAGTTTATCAGCTTTAGGTCTATTATTGGAAATTCCGTAGGTCTTGTTCGTAATTGCTCTAATACATTTTTTAATTTCTCAATTGACATTTCATATTTCGAAGAAAGAATTTAGGTCGACCTGACTGGTCAAATTTATTAATTACAAAAACGATGTTTCGACCATTATTCCATGTCTTTGCACATTCACCGTATAACCGTATTTCTTAATGAAAAACATCAATCTCGGTTTTTTTTTTTTTTAATAGTATTTTTCACTGTGTTGCACTTTTGACTTGGACCAATTAAAATCGTGCCCATTTAAAAGACGGTGTCTACCCACTACTGACTGGCTATTCTCGTGTTTTTTAATGTACAAACCAAGTTTATTAATAAGCGTTTTTATAAGTGTCTCTTGGTTTGTCCTATAAAAGAGGCATTGCAATTGATTTTATATTCAATTTCAGTTTTCCTAATATTATCAAGCACATTGTTTCCTCTTTTTATAATAAAATCCGAGTTTTTTTAGAACAGTATAAAAAACGTTGAAATTAATGCCTGACAAAATACAACAAATATTTTCGCTATGTCCCTTGACATGAGGGATTTTGAAAGTATTTTTTAATATCGTGGAAATTATCGGTGGCATTATTAGTATCGAATTTCATATTTCATTGCCTCATATGGAGTGTATGAAGTTGGCACCCCTACTTACAAAATTCGATTAGAGTTCCAGCCTCTTTTCGAAGAGTATAGGAGTATTTTTGTGTTTATGAAAAAAGAGTTCCGGCGATTAACGCTGAAAAAGGTAACTAAAAAATGGGGTACTAACCTCACACTCAATTTTAAGACCGGATAGTTCTGAATAGCTCCATCTGAAGAATTTTGACGATCAGAGTTTTCGATAAAAGTAAAGGTTTTTTGATTTTTTGCTTTCGAACAAAAAGAAATAAGTAGCTCTGATTCCTTTCGAAAAGTTTTAGAGTTCTTGATAGGCAAAAGATTCCAAAACCTAGTTTTAAAAAAATATCATCAAAACCTGGGCAAATGACGTTTACGGCAACCTTGGAGGAAAAAACATTTTCTTAACTAGTGAACTGGATCGTTTTTGATCCTAGAAATTTCTTTCAGAATTCTTACGAGTTCTACCAAAAAAACGGAGCTCTATCAAAACTCGTATCTAGAACTTGCGAAACAATTTCTATGCGGACTTGGTCCAATTTTGCGCGTTGTATCCTCCAAGTCGAATATCTTTTTAACTAGCCATTAAGAAGTTAATATATTATGTCTTGCTCAACATTTGGAAATTCAAGTTAAAAAGTACTAATACCCGGACATGTACCCGTATGGACACCTTGATTATTTTCAAGTATAATGAAAATTAAAATCCGAGATACAAATTTTTTTCTCCAGTTTTAAACCCTAGTTATGGTATGCAAACATTAATTTCCATAAATTTATATTTTTTTTGAGGTATCTAGACATAGTTACGTATTCGGACATTGGTACGTTTACCTACTCTCAAGTGTCCGGGTATTTGTACCTTTATAACTTGATTGGATCTGAAAATTAAATAATTTCCCTCCACACGAACCGAAATAATTAATAATATTTTTTTCTACTATTATATGCAAAATAAAGATAAACTTTTTCTACAAATTTAGATTTTATATTAGACATAATGGTTAAATGTCTAATAAAATCTGAATTTGTTTGAATTTTTATTAGAAAAATTCGATAATTTGTATAGGACAAATAAAATTAAATCCATATAATTAATTGCGTCTTGAAGCTTATCGGTTAAATCAGTTTTGATAAATGATAGCATTTATCTTGTGTGTTTCTACTAAATCTAGAATTTATTGGTACCTACAGTCAATATGATGATGAATAGTTTACGAAAGAGTACTTGATCAATTAAAAAGTAGATTACAGCGGATATACTGAATAGTCCGAGTTTGTGAAAATATCGTTTTGTTAATAATACCACGTAAATGTAATTTAAAAAAAAGGCGCCAAGTACACATTTATAATATATACATTATTGCGAGATTCACTTTTATGTACAAACTAAACGTCTATCGTTTTTTATTTTGTATACATTGGGACTCATTATGTATTTTTATTTCGATATTTTAAAGCGCACATTATGTCGTCGGCTTAAGTTTGGCCGAAACAATCGTTTATTATAAGTTTTAACACGATATTGCAACACACGATTTGACGTGAAAACGTGAGTTTTTTCGTTACTGCAGAGAGAGAGAGAGAGAGAGAGAGAGAGAGAGAGAGAGAAATCTCAAGATTTCTCGTGTACATGAATTTTTACGTATATTTAACATTGCAATGACCTAACGCATTTTTATGTTTCGATATTTTCTCTCTATATTTGTCAAGAGTGTACAAAAGAATGGTGCACGGAAAGAACGGTTTTGCTCAAGTATCAAAAAATTTAGCTAGATACAGATCTGAAAATAATTTTGTTGCATCATTAAAATAATTATGTAAAACAGTCAAACTGATTACTAGAATGTCAAAATTTTTACAGCATTATCATTATACTTGAGCGACCTACTAGAATTATGTTGATGGTGCAACAAAATTATTTTCTGACAAAAAACCGTTCTTTCCGTATGTGTAGATTTAAGGCGTGCATTTCCACGATGCGCGAACAAGAAACTCAAAATCTCTAGCTTTCGTTTGCGCTTGACCAAACCGAATTTTCTACCCGTACTAACATTATCAACAATTTCTGCGTGGTCGACGCTACTTGGTACATGAGCGCGAATAAATTGCATGTTATCTTTTTTAACCCTAGGTATACCCAGTCTTAATTTGTCTAGACACTAGTAGTACACTGTGGGGTCTCGGAGAGCCCGATCCCATTGTCATCGTAACTTGGGCAAAAATAAATTTCAGTTTATTTATTAATTCTTTTAATCGATCAAAAATCGATCAAGGAATAGGCTCATAATGCATAAGTCGATTAAATTAAAAAAAAAAAAAAAAGTTCCAAGATATACGAGCAAAAAGAAAAAAATATTACGAGACAAAAGTTTCTACGAGCGCGGAAAAGGGAAAGCTGGGCTGGGATCTTGGAGACTTGACTGTGCACCGAGGTTAATATGCATACCTAGAGTTAAAAAGCAGCAGTGTGCTGCTGCTGCATTCTCGATGCTGTTTAGCTAGAGAAGAAATTGATATAATTCATATTTTTATTTTAAAAACCGTATATATGCAGTACACGGAAAAAACGGTTTTGCTCAAGTATCTAAAAATTTATCGAAGATGCAGATCTGAAAATAATTTTGTTGGTTCATCAAAATAATAATGTAGAACTTGAAACCGATTGCTAAAATGTCAAAATTTTCTACAGAATCATTATATTTCAGCGACTTGCGCTTGAATTATATTAATGGTGTGACAAAATTATTTTTAGATCTGTATATCTGGCTAAATTTTTAGATACTTGAGCAAAACCGTTCTTTCCGTGCACATATTTTTATCAGGATTTAAATATCGCTAATATATATCACTAGTGTAAAATGTACATAAAAGGAGCCAGCTGTTGCCAGTTTGTACACGCATTAATCTAATAATTTCTTGGTCTGAACGTTGTTGAAATATTATCGAATCATTAGATAATATTAATATCTCGAGTTGGACTGATCGAGATTCAGCGGAAAGGCAAATTGTATAATAGTATATGAGAAGCTTGAACACAAGTGCGGGATGTCTTTACTGGGATTACCCGGAAAAGGAACAGAGACAGTATCTGGGCATTTTTAACTTTTTAGGGGCTTGTGCACATAATTGTGATAAAAAAAAAGGAGAAAAAAAATTAAAAACTTGAATCAGGAACGTCTTGAGACTAGCTTATAAATTTAAACATTTTACTCCGACGGGATCGATGTGTGGCCCCTAAAGAGTTAAAGAAAGAGAAAGTTGCGACAAATGGATCAACAACGCGCAATGAGTTGATATTTATTTTAACTGGCTCGGTAGATTAGCGTGATCGTGGCGTGTAAAATTATCACGTTACTTGTTACTTGGTACATTACCTTTTGTCAATCGTGGACGAAAGGACAAAAGGTTCATGGACACATAGTTGTTGTCTCTAGTGTTGGCGAACGACCGACGACACATATAGTTTGCCTAGTTTCGGCGGATTGCACTGTGATCCCGTGGGGTAGGTCACTGGTAGGCGTGAACACCGGTCGTCTCAGTTTCATTCTACAACTGCACGTGATTTCGACGTTTGTTCTGAGCATTTCCGTGTTTGTCTTATACCTTACACCGACGCTGTCGGAGAAGAAACGTCGATTATCGGAGATGTTTCTTGAGGATACAAACAACGCACTGATGCCCCTGGAACTGAATATGCAACTGGCATCGCCACTCTTTGGCGCAGTCACCGATCGCTCTACAACGCAAATCAGGTGACAGGATGAATTCAAGCGAATAGGCATTTCTCAACCCTTATTGCTGCGCGGAATCAATGTGGAGCTGCTTAATCGAAACTTGGAGCAATTCTACGAGAATAATACAGAAATGATAATTACCAAGGGCGGTCGGCGCATGTTCCCGTCCGTTCAGATGAACGTAAGCGATTTGGAGAAAGGTGAGAATTATTATGTCCTCATGGAGATAGCACCGGCCTCCGACCGCCGCCACACAAGTACTCTGTGTGGATACCAGAACGGGGGCATAAACAGCAATATGTGCGGCTGGAGTTTTACGGGGCCGGCAGAACCGCAACAGCTCCTCGGCTAGAGGATTTACGAGCATCCCGAGAGTCTGGCAACGGGAAGCCACTGGATGGACAATTCGATCAGCTTTAAATTCAAGCTCACCAACAGCATCAACGACCCCAATAATAATGTGGTATTAACATTGATGCACAAATACGCTCCTAGGATCTGGATAGTCCGTTGCTTGGATGCAAAGAACTAGAACGAGCTCTTTACGGATCCAACCGCGTTGTTTGCTTTTTAATAAAATGGAACTTATCGCGGTGACGGCATACCAAAACAAGAACATCGCCAAGTTCAAGATCAATAACAATCCATTCGCCAAGGGTTTTCGCGAGACGGGTCAGCGGTCACGGTTCAAGCGAAAGCATCATTCGCTCGATCATCAGGCCCAATCGGAATCCAGTCCCGACCAAAGGGGTTTCAGTGACCTACGACTCGGAATCGAATCAGCCGAATGATCCCCCTCCTAAGGGTTCCAAGCCCATTGAAGCATGCGATTGTCTTTCACTTTAGCCGGGGAGTCGAAGTTGGCCGGCCTTGCAACGTGGGAGAAGCGGACGCGAATCCCGCCACCGTTGCGAGTCGATCCCCGGCGCTGGGCATGCTTGAAACGCAGTGCTCGTGCACTGCGTTTGACACAGATGGACATACATTCACGAAATAATTTATCACTAATTATTTCCAATTTAATTTAACGCAGCTACTGGGATGGGCAGGTCTCGTCGAGACCGCGGACATGTTCGGACGTGTTTTATCCCGAATAATTTCTCAAGATTGCCGATGCAATTAGCACCGAGTTTGGATTGACTTGTTGGTCCTTATGTGATCCCGAGGAGGATTAGGTGCCATAAAATTTACAAAGAAGAAGAAGAAGAAGAAAGCTGTTGGAGGCCACGGCTATTCTTGGCACGAGTCTCGTGCGTCAAGAGGCGTAATCATTTCTATACCCGATAACTAGCGCCTACTCTCGAGGAGACAGCTACGCAGTCACTGGGTGTCTTGGCAATAACCGGGTCATCAATCTCGCATCGCACGTGCAGTGCCCGGACTAGTCGAGAATCCGGGCGTAAAGATTCATTCCCGACTTGTTGCGTTTTGGGGAGCAAACGGATTGACAGCCGAGAGCTTCTCAGATAACAGTTCCCTTCCTCGAGTTTACAACTCGACAGCGGTACTTGGGCCCATATCACTACAGGCTCTTGGAGGCGCAGTCAGTTCGCTATTGACGCTACTTGATTATCGCAGAGCGCGCTGGCCAACCGATGTCAGATCTTGCGACCGAGCCGTACTGAATCGGAACAGTTTTATTGCAGCGGCCCAGCGAGATCACTGAGAGGTGAGCGCATGACTTGGCCGTAGTAGAGGCTATGTATTCTCATCACCAGACCGAAAACTGACTCCCGGAGTCCAGGCCGAAAGAGACTCGTGCAGAGAATCAGGGGCCCAAGACAGCCAGATACAATACGACAGTGCTCGCGCCAGCCTAGTTTTTAGGCCAATTGAATCTTTTGGTTCCAACACGCATTCGTCACTTTTTTCGCGTTTCTTTCTGCCACGATTTACAAAAGGTAGTAGTCTTGCCACTGTTCGCAACGCGGACTCAATATGTTGTTAATTTAACTAAAACAATGTTAATTTAATTATTAATTTGATCAATCAATGGAGTTAAAATAACATTCTTTGTGTTGAATCAATAAATTTTTGACACACACAATGAAAAAAAATAAAATGTTATGTAACTCGAAAGTATTGGTATAAATTTTTTTTTATATATTTAACAGCGCAGAGATACCTATAGTAACTAGACCATTTTGATTTATATAGAGTAATGTGTAGACTAGCGATTATATGTATAGAATATTTTGTAATTAATTGTAATTGCAAGACGTTTTATCATACACTGTAAATCTTAGTGTGCTATTTCTACACGCATAAAAATGATACATCTGACTGGGGCTCGGTTTTACATGTTTTGTTGCGTGTTAAATTAACACGTTCAACCGTATCAATACGTTCACCCGTGTTTAAATGGCATCATTCAAAACGACAAGAAATGTGCAACAAGAGCTCTAGTTAAAATAACACACTTGGATTAGTTGTGATTTAGCCATATAGAAAAAGAATTTTTCATTATTTCATAAAATTATACATTTCTTTTTTAAATCAAAGAAAAGTTACGCACGTCGCACGTAACCCAGATAGCCAAATGCGATGAGTTTGCTGCCATGTTGCCAACAAGCAGCTTGTCGTTAATGCAACTAATTTTGACAAACTCGGAACAAGGTGAGACAGCATTATGCTTGTCGGATTGAACTCATATGAATTATATTTCTATTAACAGCAAATTGATTGCAACGTGACAGCATCAATTTGTGAGGGATTTTTGCAGACGTTACCGCATGTTGCAGACAACATAACGTACCAATATTGCGGACCGTTTGCTCTTGAAATTGCGTCAACTGATTGCATGTATAAGCAGTCATGTAGCTGTATTTGTAACGTGTTCGATTTCGATGTCAGCAAATTTACTGCAAATATATGAAAACACATGCAATGCATTAGTTTGCTCAATATGCTATATCACGCTTGGCTATCTGGGTAACCTTTTTCAACTTTGTTTAATACGCCACCACGAATGTCTGTACTCGATGCAACAAATTACGCGTTTTACTCATTGATGTTGTTTATGATAAACACTTGCAGCTGCATCTTTAATCGATTGTACGCGTATATCGATGCTGCGAGATTTATATCATTGTTACTCGTATAACGAACTCGCTTGGCGAATATATCTCCGATCTAAGGCTCCTGGTCCCTGAGCCGAGAACTCGGAAGCGACGGTGGCGACGTACCGTCGCGATAGAAAAAAAAAAGAACTCGGTCTCGTCTCGCTCTCTCCAATGGAGAATCTTGTGACATGTGACAACCTTATTCCAAGTTGCGTTAAATTTTTTTCATTATTCGCTCTGTACTTGGTAGTACAACGTTTATCGTATTCGTGAAACTCGTAAAATTGACCGGATGGTAAAATTTGCAAGAAGTACATATGCAGAGTTCGGTTCCTCACTCTCTTTCGACAGTCGTCAAACGGCTTGGTTTTTCCGTATGTTCAGGCTTGGGATAGTATCCGGTCAATTTTAAAAGTGCGCCGAAACGATTCATAGTGATTTTTTATTGAAATGTTTCTTTATTTCGGAAAATACCGCAATTTGCAATAGGGTAATTTCCCGTCTCGATAGCAAGAAATGCAATATGGCCGCGGTGACTACCCCGGGAGCCTCAAGATTGATTTAAACATAACCGTGCCGTGCCTGTACCGTTTACGGACGGAAAGGTTTAGACTCGGGTTTCACACGTAGGCATCCGGCACCGGACCGGTACCGATGCCGGGTATCCGATCGTTTTTTTTTGTTTTTACAAATCGGCCGTCGGACAAACGTGTAAATGCTCCCATATTAATCCATACACTTGGCGATCGGATACCCGGCGTCACTAGTTTAGTGTCGGATGCGTTTGAAACGGGACTCAGTCGAATTTCATCCGTTGCATTTTCGAATATCTTTTTAACTAGTTATTGGTAGAGTTGCAGGCGTTTTAATCAGAGTTTTAACCAAGTCATTCGACTTGGAAGGTCTGCCACGAATGTCATTTGCGTTTTGATGATAAATTTTTAAAACAATTCCAAGGTTTTGCAGTTTTTTATTTATCAAGAACTAGAGAACTTTTTTCGAAAGGAATCAATTGAGCTAATAAAACTATTTTGATTTTAAACATTTTTTTTGTTTTTTGAAAGACAAAAAATCAAAAAAAATTTTTCTATTCAAAAAGTATTCGATCTTTAAAGTGTGAGGTTAGCATTCCATTTTTTTAATTGCCTCTTTCCAAGTGTTAATCGCCGAAACCGGTTTTTATAAACATAAAAATACTCTTATACTCTTGGAAAAGAAACTGAAACTCTAATCAGAACTAGAAAATTTAAATAACAAGTTTGTTTAAACCAAGTGATGAGAAGCTTTTTGCAATATGTTGTACTATTTTTTTTTGTCAAGATTTTTCATAATTTGTCTTTATCGTACGGAGTTTGCCAGTTTTGCAGGGATAAACGTACAATACAATTACAACATTTTAACGATAACTTGAGGTGGCTATTTTCAGCAATACTATTTAAAAGCTAAAGTATTATTTTACAAATATTCCCAAGCAATTATGGTTATTAATTTGTGTCTGCAGCAGCGTCGCCAACTGTTGGATCTGCGGGCCGACGCTCTGCAGCCGAACATCTGCAGCAATAGTGTGTAATTTCTTACATTTCAAGAAATACCTAATTACACGGAGAAGTGATAAATATGTAGAAGTAAAATTTACGTTCTGTCCAGAATTTATATGCTACAATTAGAATTTTTTATGATAAAATTTGATTAAATTGCTTAGACTTTTTCATTTTCAAATTAAATTGAAATCGCTAAATATTTATTTTATTATATATTTCTAGAATATAAAGATTTTATACAGATATATGCTGAACACAGAAGCAAAATAAGATTACATTTCTGATTTAATGTGAAAAGAAATAAGAATTTAAATTTTATTATATGTATACTTCTCTCCTCACATAAAAAATATAATATTCTGATTCAATATATTGGATATGTGATTTAATACGTAATAATTCTTGACTCGGATTGGTAGTTTATTTCATATGCAATCAGATAGTCAAATAAATTTATTCATCTTTTAGGAAGTTATTCTGGAAATCATTCAAATTGGAAATCGTCCAATTTAAGCAGAAATAATGAGACATTTAGGAAAGGTAAAAAATATTAAATAAATTATTGCGCAGAAATGTATAAATTCTAAATACGCACAAATATATTTCTGACAATTTGATGAAATTAAAAAACGATTAGGTTGTATTTACTCTTTTGGAGAAGCGGGACGAATTTTAAGTTATATTTTTGCATTTAGAAGCTTGAATAGAAATATGTGTGTATCATGCTTACTGGACCACAAGGCAATCTTGATCTCACAATATACAGAGTGTATCCCTGTCATCCATTAATGGCAGATACCTGAGATTTAAGATAAAAATCTTGGCACGACAGGTCTGAGACATCCTATATCGATATTTTAATCATTTAACATATTAATATGCGAATATTATTAATCTTTACTACATCACTGTTTAATTGCATTGTCAGATTCTATTAAAAATTATCTATTATACGGGATGTTGAGAATATATTTTTTTATTAATCAAAATTTATAAAATTGGCAGAAAAACAAGATTTGATGAATATCGCGGAATTGACTGACTCCTCTCTTACCATATCAATTCCTGCAATAAAACTGCCATTTCTCAGTCTTGCTTTAGTCGTACGTTTTGAACAATGCAACCCGAAGCGTGTCAGTCGCAGAAACAAAGACCAATAAGCCGCGTGCCTGAGAAATAATTTAATTCTTGGTTAATTTAAATATTTTAAAAGAACAAGAGAGAATTATAAAACTTGATTTATTCTATATAAGGAATGAAGGCTCAGACGATTAAAGAATCGATTGAACATATAAAGAACTTGGGAGCCGACTTACGGCTCTATATGCTCTTTATATTTTCAATTGCTTATTTTGTTCCGTATCATTTTATTCATGCATTTGTGTATATAAAATCTCCAATGATGCTAACCTGGGTATAATGATGTTTTGCTCCGTGCTGTTCCACCGACTAAGCGAATTAACCACCTGACCGACGTCCAGCGCGGACAAATGCCGCTGATACTTGTATCCGAATATCATCCTCAAATACTTGGACCCGTCGGCCGCCTTCTCCACCTGGCCGACCAGCCAGGAGACGCATTCGCGATAAATGTTGAGCCTGCTCGTAAGCTTCTCCACTCCCCGGGGTCCGCGAGACACACATGGAACACGCACGAGCGAGTCATTTTATCAGAAATCTTGCTGATCGATTCGCGGCACACAACCGACACGTTGGCCCGGTGCTTCCTTTTGCGCGGTAGCTTGCCGAGTGTTAGTTGGAACTTAAGGCCCGGAGCTCTCTGTCACCAGAGGCCCGGGGCATACCTCGTTATGCAGAGGCCTAAAAAGCTCGCTCTGTTTAGAGGCCCACAGGGGCCTTTGCAGTATTTTGCAAAAGTGTTCAGGTGTTATACCTGTTCTTCCTCCTAAACCATGAACGTTTATATTTCCAGGCTATTTAGCCTCTCGAAACACCAAAAACCTTGGTCGTCTATGAGATCCCAATTAAATTTTTCCTTGTTTTTTTCCATGATAAGAGAATAACTTGGTTCCAATTTTGAAAAAAATTTGTTAATCTTTCAATTTGCTTTTCCGAAATTTTTTCAACATAACCAGACATTCGTTGGATCAATACTTTTTCCATGCTCAGATGGCCTAGTTTTTCGTGCCGTACTTTCGCTTCACCTCCTTTTTCTGTTATGTGGGCACTTGTTGCTGTGGCCTCTCTTGATGTTTTACCGTGTACAGTCCCAGACTGTCTCTCCTCTTCCTCGAAAGATCACTTTGTCTCCTCTAGTTATCAATACCTTGTCTTCTTCAAACAGGACTGTTTTCTCTTTTTGTGCGTGATTGCGCCTACCGAAAGCAGATGCTTTTTTTCTCAGATCCGTCACGTAATGTACATCGTTCAGGCTAGGCAGTTCCGAAAGTATATGTTTCCTTTTTGCTTGGGCCTGCACGGAGCCCTTTTTTTTCGCCACTCGCACGTTTGTGTGCACTCGTTTTTTATTTCCTTTTGCCTCTTCCTGTCGCACGCTATATGTCACAAGTAGTCCCCGAGTCGACAATCCATTCTGTCGAGTCGGATCCGTCAATCAGAAATGACATCTGGTTGCTTTCCTCTTTGCTCTCATTATCTGTTCTCTCTCCAAAAAAAAGCAATCTTTTTTCTGAATGATTCCGTTGTATTTCCTAAGAACTTAAACGAGAGATGATTTCTTTTTCTTGAAAGAAATGTCCGTTTAGACGGGATAAAATTTAAATTTATTATTTATCTTAAGAATTAGAACTATATTTTCTCGTATTTTTAAATAAATGTTATAAATAATTTTCATTTTTTTACTTGCACATGATTAATTAGGATTAATTCTTTTGATAAAATAAACTAATAAAAGAAATATCGCTCTAGTCTCTAAGATAAACATTGTCTTTACATATCGTTTATTAAGCTAATAATATCCGGATCAAATAATATCCATAGTGGTGTTATACAAGTTTCTCAGAAGAAAGCGTTCCAGAGTAATACTCACTATTCCGTTGTCATTAATGGCGATTGATACAGTGCCCACGTGGGTCGCGTATTGTTGTTTGTGTGAGGCAACAAAGAGGGAAAGAAAAAAAAAACAAATGCGAGACCGGTGGTGCGGAGAAATATTTACAGAAAAAAACAAAAATTAACGCGGCACCGTGTTGCGTCGAAAAATAAATTCAATTGGAAACAAAAAAAAATTTATAATAATTATGGAACACACATCTAAGCCGCGTGTTTGCGGCGTTTGTTGGCGTCGCCGTCGGCGGATTCGCATTCCATTTCTGTGGCTTTTCGCTTGGGATCAAACAACAGTTTATCGAATTCATAAACTTGGATTCTCGCCTCGATGGCCTCTCGTGTGCGGTCGAAAATCCGTTCGGGCCAAAAGGCCTCCATCGTGTTGATGCATATTATTCTGGGCATTCCCGCCGGCACTCGTACCAACCCGAACTTGACATCTTGGGTAATGGCCGTTTCCCTTTCGGCCGTGTGGAGTAGGGTTTCGGGAACCCAATTTCGAAACGCCATATCATCAAGAATAATGCCATTCGTGATTCCATCCTGAAATCGGTTCCAGTCCTGTTTACAGCGTACCAACAGCGGATGTTCGAAGTGCGCAAGTGCGAATTGCGTTTTTCCTATTCTCGTCTGTAACAAAAAGGAAAAAAAGGGGGGGGGGGTTAATGAACACGCGCGTATATACACGTACACGTAAACGAAATAAAAAAAAATTATGGGATGTGCGAAACCAGAAAGAAATTGGCCGTCGACAAGCTAGCTGCATTACCCAGATTGTCTGTGAGCGACACTTGGGCGTACGGTTTACTTTTGCATGTTGGCTATGATGCAAAATTGCGATTGCGACGTATAAAACGTAATTGAGGGAGCTCTCTACCAGAATTGACCGTCAGTGGAGGGGCTAGTGTGGAGAGAAAACCCGCGGGGTGAAAACGTTTGAATGCCCTGTGGCAAGGTGACCGGGTAGGCTTAATTACGATTATAGATATATACGCCGCGCCTGTGTGCCCAGAATGTGAAAAAATCAAATTTACCTACTCTAAATTTACATGCCCGGCGGAGAAATGCTTTTAGAGTACTTTGCAATTTGGACTTGTGTGTGTTTCGTCAGAGTTTCCGTGGAATTTTGTTCGCGTGGGACTTGCGTTGCTATTCAGCGCGATGAAAGAGCAAGGGATAACGTCTCATCTTTATGCGATATGGATAAATCAGATTATGCCGAGTCCGATCCGTGCAACGATCGGTGTGCGCAACATTCGAGTCGTAGTTGGGGAAAAAAAAATGTAGATAATTTTATTCTGCGCTCCTTGTCGAAAATCTACGTCCATCATCAATTTGCTCCGAGTTTTGTGCAAGAATTGATGATGGACGTAAAACACAAAACTGTTTCCCGTTCAGGAGAAAGAGAGAGAGGGTGAGGGGGGTGGGGGAGGGGGAGGGGGAGGGAGAGAGAGAGAGAGAGAGAGAGAGAGCAAAATTTTACAATTGGAAAAGAGCGAGTGACGGGAAAAACCGACTTACCGGACCGACGTAAATTACGGTTTTTTCCTGGCGGGATTCTGACGAGTGGCAACAAAAAGTCCCGCGGCTCGTAACGCGATTGTTCGCCCACGGCGAAATGGCCCTGATAATAATCTTCGAGCTTCCTCTTGCACATGATGTGAAACTTTCGGTCGTGCGCCTCGATTAGCTGCATGGACTCGCGATATGTGGACGACGCACATGCCGCGCCGAGCATTTCGTTCGAGTCATAAAAATTTCGTTGTTGGAACTTTGGCACTTCCCCGAATCTATAACTCTCGCCGTCCCTCGTCGCTGGTTCGGTGCAGGACTCTAGCGTCGCCTTGGGATCGAGTGGTATTGAAATTCCGGTGCCGTCGGGCATCGACCTTTTGAGCTGTGCCAGAGAACGCTGATATGTAAATCCGAACATGATTCTCAGACGCTTTGTCTCGTCGTTGGCCCGCTCCTCCTGGCCGACCAGCCAAAGGGTGTTTTGACGATAGAAGTTGAGCTTTGTCGTCAGGTCCTCTTGCGTGGGGCCGGTGAGGCAAACCACAAACACGCGCGAGCGCGACATTTTTAGCGAAGATGCGGAGAGCGACTTGCGATATACATCCGGCACGCGGAAACGACAGCGCAATTGAGCGCAATACTGGCGAGCGCGGTTTTACGAACTGGTATTGCGGTCACGCACAGCGGTCACTTTCTCCTCCGCGACGCATGCGCACGCGCGCCACTGTCGTCGTCTGGGGGCGGGGGGCGGGCCACGATTCTCGGAACATGCGCCGCGAGAGAGCGGGCGGGGCCGAGGGCGGAACGTTGACCGGGACGCGTGACGTAAACATTGTGTGACGACACGCAAATCCAGGTGGATCAAACTGGAAAAAAAATCCAACATTCTTTGAAAAATTAGGCTAAACGATAAAATGTTTTATACGTTTTCATAACATGGAAATAACAGGGCCGGCAAAATATTTCAAATGTTGGTGCCGGCGAGGCCCGCGAAAACGGCATATCATGTCTGCGCGTAATATTTATCTTGTGTATACCGAGTGCGAATAAAACGGACTTTATAAAAAAAAAAAAGGTGTACGAATCGAATAAAGTTTTTACAATGTTCTTGCTTCGAGTGATTTAATGAAAAAAATTACGGTCTCGGCGCCGACAACATTGCCTCGTCTTGGAACCGAGTAATTGTAGATGAATCAAAATTTTTACTTGATTCCAACGGCGGACAAAATATTTCGTAGGAAAAAAAAAATTAATTTTCTCGTTGGTTTAGACGCCTCTCATCCATGGCTTCGATAACGTAAGGAAAATCGGCGAGTGTTCGTATCAATCGAAAATCCGTGTTTCAAATACTAGACCCGCCACGATTCAGACAGTGCGTGGAGCAAATGTGACGCTTGTGACTGCTATGCGGTACATTTGCGGATATGAAAACCTGACAAATACTCGAAACAAGCAATAATAATTTGCGGGCATTGTGCGTGGTTTTCTGTGCGTAGAAATGCGCGTTGTACGCCAGAGAACCTAGGCGTGCGAAATTCTTTTCCAACGAAAGAGCATCGGCGCGTAATGATTTCGGCAAAATGGTCGAGATTTGAGAAAGAGAATACCCTGGGCAGAAAAGCTCGCGCCCAAGAAATTATTAGTACATCCGGAGTGAAATGAAATCTCAATTACAGATTGGGAGGGGGGGGGGGGGCCGATTTGGTTGCGAGTATTGTTGAACCGTAATGCGAGTCGAATATTAAAAATTTTGCAAGATAATCAAATTAAAAAATGACGGTACTGCGAGTCTGATTGGTAAATGGAAATGCGATGCGATGCGATGCGATGCGATGCGATGTACCTATTTCACGTCTTATCCTAGTCCGTGGAACATCCTTCATCGCATCGCATCGCATCGCATCGCATCGCATCGCATCGCATCGCATCACATCGCATCGCATCGCATCGCATTTCCATTAATCAATTTAAATCAACATTTTCTACTATGCGCGGCTAATCTGATCCTTTACGCCCGCCAGTAGTTTGGTTTTGTGCCGTACATTTCACTGATGGAGAGAAACATTTGTTAAACGTACCACCCCAACACTGCTACTACGAGTCGCGATAGTGATGCAAATTTTCCCAATCTTTAACGCGTACCGGAAAAAGGGGGCAATAGTGTTGCACAATTATTAAAATTCTTTTCTACACACACATATATGTAGAAAAAGCATTTTTCGAGATAAAAATTATACTAAAAATACGTTGAATTTTGAAAAATTAAATACACGAGTAAAACCACTCGAGGATAATTTAACGGAAAGTAACAAAGGAGTTGTGTTTAAAGACGTGCGCTGTTTTGGTATTATTTACATATTTTATTTGTACAAAAATGATGGGAAAAAATTAAAGAACGGAGCGCTCGGGGCGTAGACGCGAGGCCGTTTCGCGACACAAACAACCACACTTGTCGATTAATACAATATGTACGCGCGTATGTAACATGTGTATACGTGTACACATACTATATAGGCTATAAACTGTATCAGAAAGATACCAAGTCGGAGGAGAGATTTGGAGAAGAAAGGAAAGAAGACCAAGGGATGTGTGCGATATACACGGTGATATTATTACATCTTTGGCAACGTGGTCTGTACGCACAAAATCGGACCCGCGCGCCACCGAGACAGTGTCTGTGAAGTTGGCACCTCATTTTTAAAAATCGGAAATTTTATTAAGAGTTCCATTTGCACCCACAATAGTTCTACAGTTCCTGATAGTTTTTAGAAATAGTTCCGTCGATTTAGATAAAAATATAACGATTTAAAAAAATGAGGTGCTAACTTCCCGTGACACCTCAAGTTTCGAAAATATTTATTTTTATCACGGAATTCTATAGTTCTTGAAAAGTTCTATAGTTCCTGATAGGTTTTAGCGATAGTTCTGGTCTTTAAGTATTTTTAAATAATTTTTTAATCTAACAGCTGGCACCTCAAGTTTAAAAAAAATTGATTTTTATCACGGAATTCTATAGTTCTCAAAGAGTTCTACAGTTCCTGCTGGGTTTTAGCAACAGTTCCGGCCTCGAAATATTTTTTGACAATTTTTTACTGTTACCGCTGGCACCGCACACAAGAGTAAAGTCATGAATCGCAGGCAGTTTCGATCGACTTCTTGACAGTTCTCGATAGTTCTCGAAGAGTTCTACAGTTCCTGCTAGGTTTTAGCAACAGTTCCGGCCTCAAAATATTTTTTTGACAATTTTTTACTGTTACCGCTGGCACCGTACACAAGAGTAAAGTCATGAATCGCAGGCAGTTTCGATCGACTTCTTGACAGTTCTCGATAGTTCTCGAAGAGTTCTACAGTTCCTGCTAGGTTTTAGCAACAGTTCCGGCCTCAAAATATTTTTTTGACAATTTTTTACTGTTACCGCTGGCACCGCACATAAGAGTAAACACGGAGGTGCAGGCAGGCAGTTCTGGCCGACTTTTCGGCATTTTCGTACAGTTCTGCGATAGTTTTGAAGACTCCGGTAGGTTTCGAACACAGTTCCGGCTTTTAAATAATTTTTAACAGTTTGTTAATCTTAGAGTTGGCACCTCACCTTCAAAAGATCTAAGAAGTGCTGGCTTGTTTCGCTGTTTTTTTCGACACTTCCCGCAGCTCTTGCATAGTTCCGACAATTTCGATAGGTTTCGATAGCCACAGTTCCGATATTTAACCTGTAGTGGGCCGCCGGCATTTTTCCATTAAAATCTTAAATTTTTTTACGTAAAATTTATGCATATATACAACCAAAATGTTCCGAAGAGTTTCCGTTCCTAGTCCCTTTAGAGGCCACTCCGGCCCAATAGAAACCTATCGAAATTGTCGGAACTATGCAAGAGCTGTCGGGAAGTGTCGAAAAAAACAGCGAAACAAGCCAGCACTTCTTAGTTCTTTTGAAGGTGAGGTGCCAACTCTAAGATTAACAAACTGTTAAAAATTATTTAAAAGCCGGAACTGTGTTCGAAACCTACCGGAGTCATCAGAACTATCGCAGAACTGTACGAAAACGCCGAAAAGTCGGCCAGAACTGCCTGCCTGCACCCGTGTTTACTCTTGTGTGCGGTGCCAGCGGTAACAGTAAAAAATTATTTAAAAAATATTTCGAGGCCGGAACTGTTGCTGAAGTCTATAAAAACTGTTAGAACTATGCGAGAACTATCGAGAACTGTCAACAAGTCGATCGAAACTGCCTGCGATTCATGACTTTACTCTTGTGTGCGGTGCCAGCGGTAACAGTAAAAAATTGTCAAAAAAATATTTTGAGGCCGGAACTGTTGCTAAAACCTAGCAGGAACTGTAGAACTCTTCGAGAACTATCGAGAACTGTCAAGAAGTCGATCGAAACTGCCTGCGATTCATGACTTTACTCTTGTGTGCGGTGCCAGCGGTAACAGTAAAAAATTGTCAAAAAAATATTTCGAGGCCGGAACTGTTGCTAAAACCCAGCAGGAACTGTAGAACTCTTCGAGAACTATAGAATTCCGTGATAAAAATCAATTTTTTTTAAACTTGAGGTGCCAGCTGTCAGATTAAAAAATTATTTAAAAATACTTAAAGACCAGAACTATCGCTAAAACCTATCAGGAACTATAGAACTTTTCAAGAACTATAGAATTCCGTGATAAAAATAAATATTTTCGAAACTTGAGGTGTCACGGGAAGTTAGCACCTCATTTTTTTAAATCGTTATATTTTTATCTAAATCGACGGAACTATTTCTAAAAACTATCAGGAACTGTAGAACTATTGTGGGTGCAAATGGAACTCTCAATAAAATTTCCGATTTTTGAAAATGAGGTGCCAACTTCACAGACACGCCGAGACACTTGTCGGTCGCAAGATATGCGAGACGAATTGATTTCTTTCGCTCCTCCCCATCTCTTAATTTCCATCAGGACCCTCAGGTTCCGCCGTAACATTGCAGCGCCCAACTCTGCGCCCATGATCCAGCCGAATTCCAACTCGTGAGCAAAAACTCGCGGTTCTGCGATTTAACATAATTTCGTAATTATTATAGGGTAATGATTTGAATCGAGAGAATTGATGAGAGACGATGTTTATCGCTGCATATTGCAAACAGAAATCTCTCAAGTTGGGTCGGCTGTTACAGAGGATAAACCCAAAAAGCGTTACAAATAAATACCTATTTCCGAGGACTTTATTGACAATAGAGTATTTCGGTGACCAAGATAGATTTACGTCAAACGCGCGTAAACTCAATCACATAACTTGGGGGTAGAGGGGCAACGAAAACAAATCTAGCAACAGGCGCTTGAACAAAATATACATCTACGCGGCGTTGTACAATATATTACATGTTTCGAGTACGCAGAGAGCATTTAATTTCGTCGCGCACTATTCCCAGTTTCCCCAATGGCTGCTGCTCACAATGGCTGATATAATATTTCCACGGAGAACATTGTTGTGTCTCTAAAGAGCCTCGCCCGATATATATATATATATATATATATATATATATATATATATATATATTAATGCATGAAGTCATCGTCCATTAACTATTTCAAAATGTCGCGTTTCATACATTGTAAATCTATTGCTATTTCTCACCCGCGGTATAGCTTGCGGCACTGTGTACTGGCCACGCCTACCACGAAGAAAGGACGCCGAGAGAAAAATTTAATCGCAAGCGGCCAGCGATTTTTGACATGTTGGATGAAAAAAAATATTGCATCTAGTCAGCAGCTGTCATACTACACAAGTTGTTACGCAATAAACTATATTCAACATTATACGTTTGCAGTAAATACACATCAATACACGTGTAAAAAAGGGGATGGGACAAATCATTGATTCTTACAAAGATGGCCTGAAATTCCAACAAGAAATACTTGAAATCCATTAAATGACTTTTTGGGGATACACGTGTATAGCGACCCAACAATACGTACCTCATAAAGCATATCATTATTCATGTATTTGTGAGTCACTCCATCTAGCCACAAAATCATCCAAAGCAGTGTCAGGCTATTCCCTTGCAAAACTATTGTCATTTCAATTACCTATCGCTTTCTCAACGTTATCGGCGCCTGTTTTTTTTTCTTTTTTCTTTTTCAATAGCGTACACTTGTGATGTAAATAATATATAAAGAAAATAATCACGCGACTGTTGCGTTGCAAAAATAATGAAAGAAAACATGAGGGTCGGTATCTACACCCAAAATCATATACAACTCGAGTAATGATGCGGATAACAAATATTTGCTAGAACAAAGCGCCAGGGGTCAAATCGTAGTACGAGTTCGAAAACAGATTCCCGTGTCGCATCATTGGACTTGTGTATAAATTCTCTAATAGGAAGAGTAGCCTGTCGAGCTCGAGACTGTGCTGGTTTATTGCAAGGCTACGCATCCTTCGTTTGCCACGTTTGTTCTGATTCTTCAGTTGATTTCTCAGTTTTCTAAACACCCTCGGATTCAATCGTATTGCCATCTGCAGAGTCTAGCCGTCAACGTTTAGCAAAACAGGCACCGGACTTTTTGTCCCACGACCACTCTACACGTCGATTACATGGGAATGTGCTAGAGGCCAAATCGAGCGTTGCATCGCGTTACATCCGTTCCACGTTGGTAGAAATTATTTGGCGCGTTTCGCGTTGGTGCGACACAACCTTAAACCAAATCGCGATACATATATATAAGAAAAAAATTTTCAAAAAAAAGGAGCATATTGTTTTCCGTTGACGAAATCTTTTTCCTCCATCGGGTCGCAGAGTGGATGACGCGTCCGAACGTGTCGCGAGCAACGAGATGCCGGATCTCGTCGAGGCTGGACCAGGCTAAGGGGTGGGGGACAAAAAAAATCATTTCCCTCTCGTCTCGTAAAAAAAAAAAATTATTCCATGTCGCGCGCCTCCTCAGCACGAGCGGCAAGCCGCCGTCGTTTGGGGGGAATCGTCGGAGGCGGTGGCGGCGACCCGGCCGCATTGTTGCGTTTGAAAAATCGAGTTGTCTCCGCTGGCAGATGCGCGCCTCGCACCCAACGATCCGTCAAAATCTCCGTCGTCGTTACACGCTGCTGCGGATCCACCGTCATCATACATCGAATCTGAAACGAGATGCCAAGTCTTCGTTAATGATCGCGCGCAAAACCAGGATCGCGCAGGTCGATCGATACGACACGCTGTTACGTACCAGGCGAACGGCGTCATTTGAAATGTGCGCAAAGAGCGAGGACGGAAAGTCGTACCGTCCATCTTGAATCTCGTCCTTTAGAGCGTCACTGTGAAAAGGGATCGTGCCGCTCAGACAAAAATACAATACTACTCCCATACTCCACACGTCGACCTGCAAAAGAACGACAACAATTAGCACATACGCAGGTTCATCCGCCGTGTTTCTCTCATTTTTCAAGACTGGAACAAGGATGGGAAATTTAAACGCGACGCATCGTTTCGCGGATCCCGGATGATTTGCCGCCCGGTGCCGCGTCATCGAGGAATTTTTCAAGCATCGCGAACGAGAATTATTTCTCGTTGAGAGCAGTCTCGCGTTGATACACACCTGCCTTGTATAACCGCCGCCGCCTTTTTTGACCGTGAAAATCTCGGGGGCAACGAACGTGGGAGTGCCGCAGAACGTCGTCATTGCGACGTCAGGGTCCACCAATTTAGTCAAGCCAAGGTCCGTAACCTTCACCACAGGTCTCGCCGACGCTCAGCAGAATATTGTGCGGCTGCCGAATCACAATACGTTAAATATCGCACAACGATTCGATCGCGCGCGGGATAAGGTGTTCGACCGTACGATGAGATTCTAACGTGCCCCACCTACCTTTAAATCTCTGTGGGTGATGCCTTCCTCGTGCAAATAGTGAATCGCGAGTGCGACCTGGTGAAATATCGTCTGTGCGCAAGATTCCATTAGCTTGCCTCGACTCGTTACTCTCTCCCACAGGTCGCCACCTGCCATAAACTCGAGAACAATGTACGTGGTTGCGGGCGTATTGTGAATATCCTCCAGATGAATTACACAGGGCTGTGGAACGGAGAAAGGTCAAAATTTAATCGCTATTCAGAATTGGAAATGTGACGTTCGAAACTCACGTGCTCCAGCCTCCTCATCATTTCGATCTCGTTCCTAACGATGGCTAGTTTATTGCACGCCCCTTCATTTCCGGTGCAGCGGTATTTCCTTACGATCTTGAGCGCCAACACCGCGGAACCGTCCTTGCGGAACAGCAGTCTTACTTGGCTGTAGGCTCCCTTACCCAGTTTACGACCGATCGCGTATATCTCCTTCAGTTTCGCCGGCAACTCGCAACCCTCACGGTCGTTGTCGTCGTCATTCTCGTCGTCCGCACCCGTAAACGTGTAAACTGGAATCAAAATATACAATTTTACGTTACATCTCGGCGGTAATTTACATCGAGCTTGGTCGATACCGAGACACGGATACGCGTCGCACGTCGGTCGATTCCTTTCCGACGAGAGAGATGGGAAGAGGAGGGAGGGGGGGGCGGCAACGCGGAAGCAGCGTACAGAGACACACTCCGTTGCTCACATTCGAATAAAAAAAAAGTGGCCCCCCCCCCCCAGACCCTGTGTATGCGTGTGTACGCGCGTCAAAATGCTGAGGAATCGTCGACGTGGGCGTGCGCGCGCGCGCGCACCTGCGGTCATACCTGTAAAGTTGTGCTTGACGAGGGCGATTGTGGAAAGATTTCCAACGATGACGCGCTTTCCACGCCCGACCCGCTGCCCGTCGACCCAGGTCCCGCTCCTGCTCGTGTCTTTCAGGAACACGGCCATTTCATTTGTGCCCTCAACGGGCTCCTGGTAAAGGCTAAAGTGCTCTTTGCTGATCACGCTTAGCCATTTCTCGGGCAAATTTTTTTTGGTCAGGCAAACGTCGCAGCTTGGGTCACGTCCCAACGTATAGTTACGGTGCTCCGTCATATCTGCGTGAACCATGTCCGGTCGCAAACGAGCGCGATTGTCAGCCAAAACAAAAAGAAAACACATACAATTTCGTACACCATGGACGCACTTGGAGTGCCGTCAGGCGCGGGCGACGATCCTCTTACCCAGACTCGGCAGAGGTGTGTAGGTAGCGCTGAGCCTTCCCCAGACATAGGGTTGCGTCGATCCCTGACTCGACACATTCCGCGACGACGACGAGGACGGCGACGACGGTGTCAGAACGTCCGCCGCCTCTTGGGTATCGGGCAGCGGTAAATCAGCGGCGGCGGCGGCGGGGCTAGGTTCCCGCGAGGTAATTCCGAGTGCGAACGCGTCCTGCGTTTCGCACAGCGGACTAGCGGGGGGGCTGGTTTCCCGCGGTGCCAATTCCTCCATGCCGTACTCACGTACGAGTTTCACTGAACAGCGTTTCATGAGCCGCGCGGACCCGTGGACGGTGCTGGCCGTCCACCCGGGTAAAAATACACAATCCGCGGACGAAAGATCGGATACACACACACACACACACACAGGATCGCGACGACGACGACGACGATGACGGTGGTCTCGTGGGAAACGTGTCTCGCAAACGATTCTCTACACGCGAGCACAGAGTGACGCGGCATTCGAGGGAACAATGGCGCTCGTACTGTAGCGGAGCAGTATTGCCACCACGTGCTCGGATCGTCGTTGGGCGCGCGTTCGGCAGACCACACCAACCGCTCAGTGGCGGTCGAACGTGATTGGCTCTCGACTTTCAGAACCGACCAATCAACGCAGAGTGTTGATTAGGCGAATTTATTAGTTGTGTGTGTGTGTGTGTGTGTGTGTGTGTGTGTGTGTGTGTGTGTGTGTGTGTGTGTGTGTGTGTGTGTGTGTGTGTGTGTGTGTGTGTGTGTGTGTCTGCCGAACACGGGCATTGTCCCACCGGAGGACCTCCGTAAAATTCCACAAAAATAAAACAAAAAAAAATGGCGTTTTTTCCTCACCGACAGTCACCCCGCGCGTATAAAAAATTTGCAACATTGCTAAGACCATTTATCGGCGTCCAAATTTAAATCGCTAGCGTGTCGGCGCGGAATCTCTCGCGGAAAAAATTGTAATCTCAACTCGTGCGCACATGCAAACAAAAACTCTTAATATGTTTGAAATTACTAGTTTCAATATGCAATTAGTTTCGTGGCGTTTCCGATATAATGAGAAAACTCAACGTTATCCACACATTCCATGATTTTCGGTGGAATAAACCACCAAGTTTACAACTCATATAAAATATATCGTCCACCTACGATAAAATGAGCCTGCCTTGCGAATACTCTTGTAAATGTTAAATTTGCAGACCATCTTGTTCTGTAAACGAGAATATATAGGTGTTGATATCGTTTATGATTTCAATAAATTGACCTCAATTTAATAACTCGATAATGTAATACAGGTCCCTCGCGTATCGGTCTAATTTTTACTTTCAGGTTCGAAAAATAATAAGGGGATTCGAGGGCCGAGAGCACCGTCTCCCTGATTATTCACCCACGAGATGCCGAAAGCCGTCTCGAGCCAAGCGTATTAGAAACGTTTCGTTGATCGTAACGGGTATACAAATGCTGTACAATGCGCGTGCGTTTCAAGATCTATCATTGTCAATTATTATTATCCCATCTCGAGAGACACGGCGGTACGCGCGGAGCGAAACTGACCGTGTGACTTTTTACGCGACGCGACGATTAATTCAAGAAAATTTTACTTTATGTATTTATCGCCTGCAATTATCCTACTCTGTACATTACCGTTGTTTATTTTATCGTTTATATACCACGCTTAGCCGAGAATTTACATACAGATTGACCTATACTTATATATCGGCAGCAGGAAGCCGGAATGCCGAGTGGATCAATCCCGTTTACGCCAAGTGTCGCAAGTTGTTACATTGTCGGTTCAATTTTTTTTTACCAGCATTACGAATCACAATTTGTCCGAGTTGTCGGAAAAACGGCTACAGATACGAGAGATTAAAATGCGCGCGCGCGCGCATCACCCTTGCTGTTTCCGGGTTCGCGTGGTAGGCAGGTAGGAAATGTGGGCCTTATCGAGCTAGATTCGAATTGACGAAAGATAAATTTCATCTCGTCTTTTATTCAATCCAAGTACAAAAATACATAGACAAGTGACTGTGAGAAATCATAACGCACCGTCGACGATCTTTCGCATAGGGTGTATTGAGTTTATGAACGATCGGATTTTGGCGTCGGATTTACTCTGCTATCAAAAAGCCACGCGCGCAAGTACGCAATTCGTACGACTGGCCGTTCGAGTGGCGAGGTGTTTCAACGTAGCGCGTAGCGTCAGCTAGTCGGAACGGGAATCGATTAACCCTTTTAACACCGAGGAACGATGACGCAGTGTACTTGGCGTCGTATACCGTGATGCGAGTGAAATGCGTGCTCTTGAACCGATGCGGCACTAGCCGCACGTACATTCATATACCGGCACGTTCTATACGATTCCGTTGAAATGAAATTGGGTGAGATACAGAATTTCTAGACAGAGCTGTTGCACTTTCAACTACACATGTTAAAAAAAAATTCAAATTAATATTGTTTAACGGAAATCGAGTAGACGGTCATGAAGGTAAATTTTTGTCGAACGGTAGACACACTTGAAATACCAAAGAATATCAGGACTTGATGATAAAAATCCAAGTAAAAATTAGACGATTTTGCGATGTGTATGAATCGAGGTTGTCTATCCCAAGGACCCACATGGTGTTAATCGTTAAGATAAGACGGAAGAAGGGAGGATAACGAGGGGCCCGCGATCACGCAGCGGAGGTGCGGGAGAATGCATCTGTGGGAAACTCCGGATCGTGGTCGTATGTAGATGGTCGCGAGAAAGGCGCTAAGAGGCCCGTAGTGTACGGCGATCGCGCACGAAGAAGGTGGTCTATTAGTTCTGTGACCTCCTGGAACAGCGAAGAAGGCACCATATATATCTACGATCGGTGCCGATAACGTGCAAGACGTTAACCGAGAGCCCGCGCGATTCTCACCCGAATACAAGCGTTTCGTTTTAGGCATCTCTTGGGCCAAGTTATGTTTATGATAAACCACTCTCTTATAAATGCAAAAAATCAGAGTAACATCTTGAAATTACACTATGATTTACATTATCTAATTGAATGATCAAGTGCTTAATTAAATAACGATATAATTTAGTAAGTACTTGGTAAAATAACTATTTATTATAATAATTGTATCTTCAACAAATAAAAAAAATAATTTAATATATTTTAATGCTATATAGAAATTATGTATATAATAAATGATAAAATTGGTGCGCAGCGTATTTAACAGAAATGCTTTAACATCCAAAGAATTTAATATCATAACTTGTAATGGTATACGTTTATTATTGTATTAATTAAACGAAAATGTGTCTAGTGCACATATACTGGTAATTTAATTTCGATCGCGTACGGCGGAAAGACGGATTTCACGGATTTTTTTAAGAACACAAAATCGCATCACCGACAGCGACAAGATCCCCGATAGAGAGATATCGCACAGTATAAGAATCTGCTTCATTTGCGAGGCCGCGGCTACGGCCTCAGGAAACTCAGGAAACAAATCAGGAAACTAATCGAGAAACCCAATCCGCATCTGACATGTCGACCAGTATTATGTATCCCAGTATGCAAGTAACATGAATTGAATTCAACGCATTGCTGCCTAGTTATGAATTTTTTCTTGCTTGCTGGATTAGCTTGAATTAATTGTCGAGTTCTAGCAAATTATAAAAATTTACAACACAAACTCGACAGCAAGTTAGTTAAAAACTAGAGCTAGAAAACCAAGTATCACACGAGATCAAATTTTAAACGAATTCTTGAAAGAGACATGCAATTGCGGCAAAAAAACCAAAAATTTACCGACAATGTTATTAATTTTGCAATATTTCTAAAAAAAAAGAGATTGCCCAAAACAAGTCAAATTAAGGAAAAAAAAAAAGGAAACAGAAAGAGGTGTTAAAAAATAACAAAATTATGAATAAATACGACTATGTTTTGTTTTTATTGGGTATTTACTTTTTTTTGTTTACAATTTTATACATTGAATAATTTAACACAAAATTATTAACTTTTATATTTAAAACAGTAAACATAAACTTGGTTTTATGTAGACAAAAGTGAACAAAAAAAATCAAATTACCGCTCTCTTTATATGTCGAATGTATAGACGGACACTCGAGGATATCTCTCCTTCAATTGATCAACTAATTGATTACTTATATTACACAAACTGAGATAAAACTCTTCCAATTTAGGACATTGTTCCAAAATACGCGAACAATTTTCAGGTATATCAATTTCTACATTTTCAAGATATAATTTTTTCAAGTTTTTGCACTGCGCTAGTATTTCCAACCAGTAATCAGTGAGTACAGTATAGGACAAATAAATTTCTTGCAAGTATTGACAAGAAGAAAGGAATCTAAATAAGCTGCCATCACTAAATGAGTAGTCTTTATCTCTGTAACAAAAATCATATAGTTGGTCCAGTATTTTAATTGCGACGAAATAATTCATGTAACTTGATCAAGATGCTCGCAAGAGAAACAAACAAATTTCAATAAAGAATACAATAATGTGTATTTTATAAGAAAATGCAACACACACACACTTACAGCTCAAAGTGCACTTTTCGTAAATTCTTACAGTTTGCGAGAGCATTAATACCCTGCGATGTAAGATCATATACGAACAGTGAATATATTACTTCCAAGTCACGACACGAATTTGCCAACTCTATTAGAACTGCATCATTTGAGAGGTCTCCCATTTCTACCTCACGCATCCGTTGATTATTTTGCAGTATTTTGCAAAAGTGTTCAGGTGTTATTCCTGTTCTCCCTCCTACACCACGAACGTTTATATATTCCAATTTATTTAGCCTCTTAAAACACCAAAAACCTTGATCGTTTATCAGATCCCAATTTAATCTTTCCCTGTCTCTTTCCGTGAGAATATAATGACTTAGATCCAATTCTAAAAAAAAATTTGCATTAGTTATGGAATTTACCGATATCTCGACAATTATATACATATATGCATATACCTTTCAAATTTTGGCATGTTTTTGATATTTCAAGTAGGATAGGACTTAACCGTCCCACTATGCTATAGCATTCACTCAATCTTAAATGCTTTAAACGCCCGCCGCAATTATTAATAAAGTCTATGAAATCATCAACAGCAAAACGGCTTCCTGTAAGATCTAATTGTCGCAAATATTTACATCTAGGTGTAAAATAACGAAATATATCGCTCATAAAGTAGTCAAATTCAATCCATCGCACGTTCAAACGTGTATAGAGTAGAGAATCCCGTGTTAATATATCCAAGCGCCTATTATTTACTTGATTCAAACGGCATAATGTTACCAAATCCAAGTAGCTAAATATTTTTAGTAGCATTTTGTTCTGTAAATATAGAATATAATTAATATAATACAAAATAAATATTTGAATACGCCAAGTACGAAATGTCATTTCAATAAATTATATTGTGATGAGAAATAGACTTGGTTGGAATGCTTTACAGGAAGCGCAGATAAACTGCAACGCGATAGCTCCTTGTGACTTGACGATAGAATACGACGCGAGTATCTCTCTCCAAGAGGTTGCACATATCCTGGGATTACATCTCGAGATGCCTTTTTGTGCTTGAAATTGCTTTTATAGCTAGTCCTTGTTATTTCGCTGCAAATATCATCGGAACACATTGATTTTTATTATTAACGGGAAAAAAAGATTTAAATATTACCTAATGTACAATAGTAATACCTTTTATATATAACACAGTATTCAGCAAAATTTCGTTGCAGATGAACAAGATCCAAGTGCGCACTTGTTGAATCTGCTGTTAAATTGTGAACATGGTCGTGGTGTGGAGAGTAGATGCTGTTAATTCTTTTCAACAGATTACCTAAACTCTCGTTAGGATTTCTTGGAAGGATCAAATCTGATGTACCGATGAGCATCACAGCATCTAGTATTGCATAAGAATCACGTGAGCAGTCCTTGAACACTAGTCTGAGCATTTTGGTCTTGAAGTTGCACGGATGCGACAACGGTGGAGAAAATAATCTTGATTCCGGGGGTACAATCCGAGACGATTCATCCCACAACTGAATCCAGTGATTATTGGAATCTTGAGCCGAAATTCGAATTACGCTTCCAGGATTATGTGTTTCGTAAATAGAGACTCTGACTGGATATACAGCTTGATGAAACTCGACATCTTGAAAATAGAAAATATATTTATACTCTCTTACCAACAAAGATTTAAAAATTTAAAGATTTAAAGCGTATCCTCTTGAATAATATTTTATTTATCAATTCGAATATTGCATACCGATATAATTATTTTCGCTCGTCGTATGGTCCCCTGTATACCATGGAAGATCATCAGTCAACATGAGGACTCTTTTTTCCCACGGAGATATTGAAATATCGAAATCATCCAGTCTCTATATTGGGAATGCCCAGAATAATATGCATCAACACGATGGAGGCCTTTTGGCCCGAACGGATTTTCGACCACACACGAGAGGCCATCGAGGCGAGAATCCAAGTTTATCATTTCGATAAACTATTGTTTGATCCCAAACGCACAGCCACAGAAATGGAATGCGAATCCGCCGACGGCGGCGACGGCGGCGGCAACGGCGACGACGGATGTAGCGGCGGTAGCCGCGTCGTCGTCAACGACGGCGCCAACAAGCGCCAGAAACATTAAAACGCGCGCCCTCAACGTTCCGCCCTCGGCCCCGCCCGCTCTCTCGCGGCGCGTGTTTCAAGAATCCTAGCCCCTCCCCCACCCCCAGACGGACTATAGTGGCGCGCGTGCGCATGCGTCGCGGAGGAGAAAGTGACCGCTGTGCGTGACCGCAATGCCAGTTCGTAAAACTGTGCTCGCCAGTATCGCGCTGGCCGCTGTCGTTTCTGCGTGTATCTTGCAAGTCGCTCCGCCAAAAATGTCGTCGCGCTCGCGCGTGTTCACGGTGTGCATCACCGCCCCAACGCACGAGGACCTCACCACCAAACTCAACGTTTATCGTGAAAAAGTGTTGTGGCTCGTCGGCCAAGAGGAGAGGGCCGACGGCGAAACAAGGCGCATTAGACTGTTGTTTGGCTACAAAAATCAGAATTGTCTCTCGAGGCTCCAGAAGGAGATGCCCGACGGCCGCGGCATTACAATACCAAAAGATCCCAAGGCGACGCTAGAGTCGTGCACCAACCCCGCGACGAGGGACGGGGAAAGTTATAGAATGGGGGAAGTGCCAAAGTTTCAACAACGAACCTATTATGACACGAACGAAATGCTCGGCGCGGCATGTGCGTCGACTTCATATCGCGACTCCATGGAGCTAATCGAGAACTCTGACCGAAAGATGTACATCATGTGCCAGAGGAAGCTCCAAGATTATTATCAGCGCTATTTCGCCAAGGGCGACCATTCGCTTTTCAAGCCGTGGGACTTTTTATTGCCGCTCGTCGAAATGCCGCCTGGAAAAACCGTAATTTTCGTCGGTCCGGTAAGTCGGTTTCTCCCGCCACTCGCTCTTTTCCAATTGTAAAATTTTACTCTCTTCTCTCTCTCTCTCTCTCTCTCTCTCTCTCTCTTCTGATCGGGAAACATTTTTGTATTTTTACATCCATCATCAATTCTTGCACAATACTAGGAGCAAATTGATGATTGACGTAGTTTTTCGACAAGGAGCGCAGCAAAAAATTATTTCAAAATTTTTTTTTATTTCGTGTACGTGTACGTGTATATACGCGCGAATTCATTCCCCCCCCTTTGTTTTCCTTTTGTTACAGACGAGAATAGGAAAAACGCAATTCGCATTGACCCATTTTCAAAACCCACTCCTGGTACGCGCCAAGCAGGACTGGAACCGATTTAAGGATGAAGTTACAGATGGCATAGTTCTTGATAACATGGCGTTTAGAAATTGGGTTCCCGAAACCCTACTCCACACCGTTGAAAGGGAACCCGCCGTTAGCCAAGATGTCAAGTTCGGATCAGTACGAGTGCCCGCGGGAATTCCGAAAATAATATGCATCAACACGATGGAGGCCTTTTGGCCCGAACGGATGTTCGACCGCACACGAGAGGTCATTGAGGCGAGAATCCTAGTTTATCATTTCGATAAACTATTGTTTGATCCCAAACGCACAGCCACAGAAATGGAATGCGAATCCGCCGACGGCGGCGACGGCGACGACGGATGTGGCGGCGGTAGCCGCGTCGTCGTCAACGACGGCACCAACAAGCGCCAGAAACATTAAAACGCGCTTTAGATTTCTGTTTTACAATGATTTTATTTTTTTTCTTTTCCAAGTGAATTTATTTTTCGCCGCAACACGGTGCCGTGTTTATTTTATTTTTTTAATTTTTCTCCGCATTACCATCGGTCTCGCATTTGGGTTTTTATTTCGAAACTGCTCTTTTCGTCTTATCGCGTAACCATGATCGACAGTTGTCCGCCAATGTCGCATACTCTGCAGAGGGCTTCTCTGAGGGGGCTCGACAGTACAATAACGTCAATTACATGGTTAGAATAATGCTGGGAAAGGGTATAATTACCGATCTCGCAAAAATACCGCCCAGTCTCGATTTGTCGAGCCCGAATATGACCGGCACTATTAACGCCGCGTTAAAACCACTCGAAACTTGATCGCGCGTTATCAATCAACCAATGCTAACGGGTGCGGTCAATAACAAATTTGCCAAGCCGAATAATAGGCCAGTCCAACAAGAACCGATCGGAGAACAGACAGGCACTGGGACCTCCGAGGCTAGGTATACCGTGGGCGAACAAGCGAACGAGGACGCGGAGAACATCGAGCACGATATCTCGGTGACAGCGGCAAGCCTGGGACCGACCTCGGAGAGCCAGGTACACGAGGAGGGAGATGAGGCCGCCCTCGAGGACATCATGGATCAACTTGTCGAAAGGTAACGAGATGCAAATTAAAGATTAATCAGATTTCGATAAACGTCATGCAATTCAAATCAAGTATAAAATTAAAATCAATCTCTTGGTGTCTGATTAAGATGTGTCTAGGCAGAAATGACAACAACATGGCAGATAAGAAAAATATCTTGCTGAATATTACTGGATGAACAAAATTTAGAATGATACGCTCATATGTGGTACAGATATCGCCTAGTGACAATGTCTCTCATTTAACAGATATTAGCCAAGCACTCGCCTTGCACGGATTTTATTCTATGCGATTTCATTGTGTGACACACGCAAAATTTAATCATACAATTCATCAATCGAACATACATGTGCATATCCTATTTTTTTTTTAATTCAAGCATGATACGCATTTTTTCCTGGCTGTCTATGTGTGATTTTGTCTTTTTGTTTATGTGTTGCACACGTTCGCGAATCTTGTATTTATTTATTTAACAGTTCTTCAAGTTCATGAAAGCTAGAGTACTTGTAATCAAGTAGTGTACTGGTTTTCCAGGGACGGCTCGGCCGTGGCCCAAGAGCCATCCTCTCGCCCGCGCAGGCCAATGGATATATTGATGATCCAAGTCTCGCAATGCGCGACGCGGAGGGCGATTTCGATCCAACTCGAGATACCACGCCAAGAGTAACGTCACTTTTTTTCTCTCATGTAATTGGTACTTTTTGTTTTATTTTCTGAATCTAGAACGAATTTTTATTTTAGGAGGACCTGATGAGCTCCGACTCGGAATCGGATAGTAATCCGTCCGACGATAATGAGGACGAGGTGCAGGATGATGAGGACCAAGAGCAAGATGATGGTAGATAATCCGACTTGATGCATGACAATGGCAACCGAGGTACAAAGATCGTATATCTCTTATCCTCTATTACGTTGATATTATAGGTGAGGAAAATGAGGAAGAGGAGGAAAGATCGTCCAATTATCAAGAGGATGGAATAGAATTTTACCAAGATGCTGGATAGGGCGGCGTTTTTCGTATGTTCCCCTCTTTTGAACGCCATGATGGTAATGTCGTAACGATACAACACAACATTGATAATAATCAGGATATCGCGAATACGCCAACGCCAGTTCATACGCGACCTAGTTTTCCATGGAATACCACATTACCGTTACCATCAGGCCTGTTTCAGGAACCCCCATGCAGGTTCTCTGAGAACAACGGTAAATAGGAGCGAAAATAGATAATTACAGTCGGAAATTCCCCTATTCTCGACTAATCGAGACCGAGCAACCTCTCTATTCTCGACTCTAGTTTCCCCTTGCATTTTTATTTGTATTGCAAGAATAGGTTTCCAAATATAGAATGTGTTGTTAATCATGTCCACAAGTGTCCGTAATCTCCAGTTCACCAAGGCTGAGTTGGTCGAGAACAGGGGTGTCGTATACGAACGTTGGACTGGGTTGTTTTTTCTCTCCCCTTTTTCTTCTTTTACCTTGCAATTAATTTCCTACATAATTGTACGAGTATAATTGCAATAATTTTGATGCAGGCATCAGTACTCACTCACTGTTAATATCGCAGGCAGGTTTGGACACTGAGAGTACTAGAACGCAACGTGCTCTACGACACAGGCGGTATCAGTATCTCCAGTTATCCAACCCACCTCCTAGTTGGAATCCACCTGTAATATTACCAAGGTATATGTTAGTAGAACATGGTGTTTCGCGACTAATAAAACTAGAAACATTCCAATTATTTAACACACATGATACAGACTCTACGGCCCGGCTGCCCAGACCCTTCCCTTGTCCGTCAGTCAAGTTTCGGCACCGAGCTTGAGAGATGCACGAGTCGTCGTAATGGATAACGGACTAGGTAAATTCACTAATCAAGATCAAGAGCAAATCGATTATGTCGTACGTATATTGTTTAATACGAAAACTCGATTCAAATATGTAAAAAAAAAAAATTGTGATTGTAATTTTCAAATTTTTAACGTTAGGATCGATCTGGGTGTCTCTTGGGTCCAAGTCCTGCTAGAACTTGGAACAATATACCAACCGCATTACACTGGTGGATCCAAGAGATCAAGCAGTTGAATGGAGATTCTCAACCTGATTGTTGCGTTGATAAGAACCAAGGAATTTGTGTCAATTCTTTTATTATGAATAGTACAATTTTATTAAAAATTTTATCAACTTGGTTTGTGTCGGAAAGATGTTGTTCACACAAGCTGATACCTGGGCTGGAAAAAGCACAGGAACGCAGAACTCGCTGAGCGTAAGGAGAAACGCAACGTGGCTCCGAGAGGGAAAGCGAAAAGGATAGTAAAGAAGAAAAAGAACGTTCAAATAATGCGGAATGTAAGTGCATTCTCGTATATTTTCCCCTGTATACAAAAATTTTACACATTAAAATAATATATTTAAATGTGCGTACGACTAATCAAACTGGATCCAACATTTTAGACGCATTGCCCAGTTTGACACTCGATGAGCAGCGACCATCTGCATCAACTTGTCAAGGAACCGACGTCACTCTTGTAGCCGGAGAAGAAACTGGGGTGGAAACTGCAAGACAGGAGCGTACTCGGGAGGAGGACATAATTGGTACAGCTGCAATACGAAAATTTGTTTATATTTATTTTTAATGAACATTTTATATGCGTGTCTCCATGTATTTTTTACATACTAGAAACTGTACATACTGTAACAGGTGAAATGGGAGTGACGGTTCAAGAGGACGAGGAGCGACCACCTCCAACACCGCCGGAGGAGCAGTCAACGTCCGCTAGTCGGAAACCACGTATGGCAAATCGGAATCCCACATTAGAGTTGGCTGAGCGTATCGTCGACTCGGTACTTGCGACCGTGCACATCTCAAGCAACGATTAGACTAGGTAATATATACCTATTGTTTTTAAAATTCTCCGTATAAAACGCTATAGAAAGATCTCTCATTGTATTTCTATTATGTTAATCGTTCTGTATCGTGAATCGAACCTTGGTGATTACTTGAAAAATTGAAATTGGAATCTTTTGCTCGGACTCGTTGATTATCCTTACCGTCAAGTTATTCAGATTCTGTTTACTAGTATCTTGTTTGTCATTAGACCTACATGTGTCTAATGACACGCCAACACATCCTGCTCCGATAGGACAGCCTGGACGAACTAGTTCAGAAACGGCGAATGTCGCCGAATCAACATCTAATCGCACCTCCGCTGGGCCATTACTAGTAGATTTCGGTCAAGAAACCAGGGAGGATCTGTCGAGGGAAGAGTGGTGATTCGGCTGATTGGATTCGCAGACTCTTGACGGATGATACTCCATGTCGAACGAGCGACATTTTGACTTGCGGCGTGTTGAACGAAACCAAGTAACGTGCACAGGTATATATGTGCATGTGAATCTAGATTACAGTGGTATTAACATGAATGTCATTCTAGCGCCAACGTCGTTAATCAAGATCCGACGTCTTGAATCACGACCGAGACCACCACTACCGCGGCACGGATCTCAGAACAACAACCGTCCCAGCAACCGTCGCAACAGCAGCCACAACAGCAATCCAGCAATCAGGAACAACAATTGCCGGATGGTCTAGACCCTTGATTCCTAGCTGCGCCGCCTGGGGATATGCGCGACCAGGTCATTGCCGAGCAGCTCGGGTAAATTGATGATCTTGCTTGAATTTTTATACATGTATGTTAATAGGGTAACGATATATAAACAATAAATAACGCGTTGATAGACTGGAACGTATGAGGTAGCGCGCACAGACCTCGTCTAGTCGACGAGCCTAGCGGGCCGTTTCAAGTAAATCCTGAATTCCTGGCTGCTTGACCTCCGGCGATACAGGAGCAAGTCTTGGCGCAACAACGCATGGAGCATCAACGACACGCGGCCGCCTCGGCCAACCCGGAGGATCCCGTGGATGCCGCCGCTCTCTTCCAAAATTTACAATCCTCCCCTCGGCAAGCTGTTAGTATATATTACCGAATGAATTTACTGTTTTTTTTCTCGATAGTGATATGATGTCTCATCATTACTACTTGTGAAACTGACATTTATTTCTCTAGATCCTAACTGACATGAAAGAGTCTCAAATATCCGTCCCTCCACCGGATTTAGCTCAACAAGCTCAAAACTTGAGTGAGGAGAGAGTTGCAAGCACGTAATGGACGCATGATGCAAGCAAGATTTCTCAACCATTCTAGTCCAAGCAATACTGCTCTCTCGAGCATATTAAGAAATTCCGGGAGTGGTAAGTTTCTGTTACATTTAATATTGCGCACAAATATTAGCATTAACACGAATAAAAAGATGCGAGTGTAAAAATATACAATGATAATACAGGTAATTGGTAAGAGTTGCTTTTCTAAACAAAAATCGCAATATACTTGTAGCTCGTGGAGGCGGCACACGATATGCCATTCACGCAGTACCGCCAAGATCCCAGTGGAATACCTGGCATACTCGCAGCGATACGAATATGGCTCATCAGGGCGGCGGCCTGCGATCAAGAGGCCGGCAATTACTTGATCATGAATCGATGGCATGCCTGCTGGTGTTGTTTTTTTCTCGATGAGCCAAAAATTAACACGCTCAGGCTTCACCCCGAGTTATCAGAAATCTTGGCTATCACGGTAGCACAAGGGAGTGGATAGTAAAAAGATTCACAGAGAGGACAGGTCAACAGACAGGCTTTCATCTGCGCGTGTTTGGTGATTTTATGAATAAGAAATTTTTTCTTACAATTTTTCGCAAACATGCATACAAGCTAGAGTTCGATCGTCAAAATAACGCGAAATTACGCTGAAACTGTATTTTCTTATTGCATTTTCAATCAACCGGATCTGCCAGTGAATGAGACACATGATAAACTAGGGACAAATCTACTCGAGGCGATTCGCGAATGCAGCCAAGGATTTGGTTTTGCACAAGTTTGCCGGAACGCCATTGTCGTAAAATATTGTAACATTCTATCGTACATGTATTGTCCTGCCTGTTCAGAGTAAACGTTACGACAACTCGCTCATGTATAATTACGCGTTCGTGCGTCCAATCGTTGACGTTCTGATGACACGCTTGGTCTTGATTCAAGATCTAATTGAAAACTCGGTTTAATTCGATATAAATACATATAGATGCAAGAATATGTATATACATATAATTAATGCTGATGTAATTACGTGAGAATAATTGTCAATGATACCCCAAGCTAGGGTTTAATTTTGTTGAAAGATCTTGGAACAAGATGCTGAGCTGGACGATAATTCCCAACAGGGAATGATAAGGAGAGACTAGTCCGGTTTTATGATAAGGATAAGCTAGAGATAAGATTCACACATAATTGTAATAGTTGGATAAACTAGTTTGTCACAAGAAATAATATAGGATGAAAAAAAAAAGTAATATACCACACTCTGAAGTCAGCGATATGTTTTAACCGGTTCAATAGTTTGAATAGAGAATACAGAGCGGTGGTAACGGTAACCTGGTTCTTTACCAGATAAGGAAGCAGCAAAAGTTCAAGGGGACGTGTGTTTGTGCGAATGAAAGAGAGAAAAAGTGATGAAAGTATGAGTGAATGAGAGCGAGAGACTCTAAAAACTGTATGGTTGTACACACTACTAGTATTAATAATTATAACTAATTCTTAATTAATAGTAATGATCATTAAATACCATTTTAATATTAATCATTTTAAATGTGATGTTAAACAAGGGGAATTTTTTTTTCTTGAGATCTAACGAAATAAAGTTTACAGTTGAACAGACATTACTTGACAAACACATTAAACAGAACAATATTAGCGGAACTTTGCACAGGCACCGTTATACTAGTTGGTTAGTTTCGAAACTGCCTACAAAATTGTCGGGGAATTATTGATTAGGAATCGCGGAATAAAGTAAATGTTGTGTATTTGTTGTGTGAAAAGAAAATGCATTTTTTTTTGTTATCGTACAGAATTAGCTTGATTGGCCAACTTTTGAGTTTCCCGAGTAGACAATTGTCGACGATAATGCTGCGTAAAGTTACAATTTCTAGTCTCTTTTTAAAAGATACTAACTTTATGTATTACCGAATAAATTATTTATTGTTCGATTAACTACATGAGAATATTAATGTATGTAACATGAAAAAATATATTTCATATTTACAAAATCGTACAAGTGTGATAATCCATAATAGCAATCAGAGCACTGATTTTCGTGTTCAAGAGATAATTCGTTACATAACACTGCACATAACCATTTTTCCAAGTACGTCGAAATTTTCACGAGCAATATGCCGTTGCATTGTACGTCCTGAATGTCATCGCTGGCTGCAAAGGCCCATCCACAAGTGAAAGCAACAAGCGTCGACGAAACCCACGACTAGGGCATATACGTCTTCCATGTCGATTGGCACGTTAATCTCTGTGGACTTTCGATAAACGGCGCATAAATCCTAAAAAAAAAATGTTAATTTTAATTTTTTTGTGACGACTTTTCGTTTTATATTTCACATCTCGCATTCGCGTTTTTCTCGATGCCGTAGATCTTGCTGCAAGTCGTAGGCGGCCTTGACAATCGCATCCGTCGTGTTATGAGGATGCCGAGCACTCGGTTTCGCATCGCGCATTGCCTGCCCGACCACTTGAAGCCACGAAAACGCGTTGTTCTCTAACGACGGCGCTCGGTTGCTCGATCGCGGCCAGTCTTTATCCTGATTTAAATGGCCAGGAAATTTCGCCAGACTTTTTATATCGTTGATTTGGAAATATTGAGAACCGTGCTCTCTCTCTGCTGAGGTTGTCGAGTGAGCTTGTGCTGAAATATATCCAACTTTTGCATAATTATGCTGGTAAATAGATTCGATCTAGATGAAACCTATGTACCCAAGCTTGTCGTTTGTTTGATCAATTTTTCGGATTTTTCCTCGGACCAGTTATACATATAAATGATTATCTAAAAATATAATATAAAATATAAATATTCAATATGATTCGTGAATGTTTTATAACTATGTGCTATATAATAAACACTAACGTTAGAAACACCTAGTATTTCAGCCAAAAATATCCTTTTTGTCTAGGCACAAAATTTAAATCTGATATCAGGGGATTAAATTTTTGCAATTGCTTTTGATCTGTAACATCAAATATAAAAGAATTAATAATGAGATCGATATGTGAGACTCTAAAAACTTAACTGATCCTTAGGTGCAAGCAGTTCCGGATCTATTTCTTTACTCAACGATACCTTCCATTGATTCAAGTTTCTTGCGACTAAATTGCACTTGATGTAACTAGTTTGCTCATCTTTATTAAACTCGTGCGGCACGTACACGGGTGAATTTGCGCTTTCTCGATCCGTATTTTCCGCAAACGATTGATCGGAACTGTTCCGGGTGCTGTCATCAGACCACTTTTGTGCAGATCCAGCTTTATGCGAAACAACAAATTGATTTAGAAACGGTTGTCGATCCTGCAAAACGAAAACTTTACTGGACGCGACTGGATCTTGATTACGTATGAGATTCTGCAATTCTCTCACGATCACGGGAATCGCATGTCTGTGGTGAATGATCACTTGGTTCTTTTTTCACGGCAGGGACAGCCATTTCTAGTGCAAACTGAAACCAGCGTGCCAGCCTAGTATGATAAATCTCATTCAATTTTCCCATCTCGCCGAGCTCGTACTGATTAATCGTTCAATTGTCGGAAACTTGTGACGCCTTTACAGGTTTTTGGACTTGGTCTTTCGTGGCAGTTTTTCCATTCGCTGAAGGATTAATAGCTGGCTCCGTCAATGGAGTAGCCACAAGATTATATCCCGTGACCAAGTCCCAACTACCATGTTTCACCGCGGATGAAGTTGAAGAATTGTGATTCCGGAAAAAGATTTCCCAATTCACTGCCAGTTTCTCTCCAAGCATTGTAATCTTGAGTGGATTCTGGTTCCAACAGTCGATCGCATATGCGAGTATCGTGAATATTTTGTAAAAAAGTAAATATTGATTCACTCGCCGGCATATAGCTTGGATTTGAACAAGCAGCACTTTCTGTTTTTGCGAATAACTATCCACCTTGGGCGAACCAAGTTCCAAATATCCATATAATAAAATGCTTCTTGCATATCACACGTATGCAGCTGTTGCTGCACGAATAAAGCAACAAACTTTTTTATTTGCCAACCTGCAGTGAAAATAGACATTAACATGACTAGTTTCAACACTCATAATTAGCCAGAAAAATGGGGCAAACTATCTCTGCGTTTATCATCAAGTTCTACCCAGCGAGAAATGACCCATCGAATCGATGTCAAATTGACGTCGAAAACGTATATCGAAAAGTAATTGAAATATTCATCGATCTCGATGGAAATGTGGTATCACTTTCGATGACTTTTCAATTCAGAATAAATCGATTTCGACTCGATATTGATTACTATTTCCTCACTGCAGTTATTATTAGAAACATAAAACATGATCTTTTTCTTGTATTATATATTAAAATAAATAAATATATTCACATTCCACTACTTATGTGTTTAATAGTACATCGAAAATATATCAAAAATTATCTATTTATTTCTCCCCAATATCTTTATTAGAAGAGCACAAAACTTACAATAGAAATAATTTTTACAATTAATTTATTTATCTAGATAGAATTGCACATATATGCACATTTATTATTACAAAAATATATTACTTAAGTCTAGGTAGAGTTGCATATATATGTATTTATTATCAAAAACATATATTATTTAAGTCGCTAGACAGAGTTGTACATATATGTATTTATAATTGCAAATATATATTATTTAAGTCTAGATAGAGAATATATATTGCACATATTGTATATTTATTATCACAAAAAAACAGATTTGACAGATTGACTTAGTGCAATTAACATAGATTGATTCAGTGTAATTAAGATTTAGGAAAGTTTGTCATTGAATGAAGTTTGTCATTAATGCATTTTTTTTACAAAGTCAATTCGTTTAAATTAAAAATAAATGATTAAAAGTAATAGTAAATGGTTATTTTATATCCCAAGTAAATTGCGCCATAACTTGTTCCTAATATACTGATCATATGTACGGCAAAATATAAATAGTCTTGTATGCAAAATGTAAAAAAAGACATAAATTGTAAACAAATTAATATTAGAATTAGTAGAACAGATGTGTATTTAATTTTCTTTCTTTTATGAGTCTATATTTTTGAAATGTTTGACTTTGAGAATAAAATGTCTGTACAAAATCAACATCTCTAACAATAAGTTAAATAACTGTTGAAATAGATATAATATAAACACTTGCTATGTTAAATGTCATAAATAGCATATAATAATTACTGATATACCCTTATGGAAAAATGCACTCAACTTTCGGTGTTAACCGTTAAAAAAACACCATAGAAAAACTCTTAAAGTTGGGAGTGATTTCGGACCGCCAATTGAAGGTTAACCATCATTTGAAGGTTAATCTTCAATTGGCGGTCATACCCAATTTTAAGGGTTTTTCTTTGGATGATGGTTAACCTTCAAGTAATAGTTAACCTTCAATTAATGGTTAATCCTTAAAAATGACGGTATAAACTCTAAAAATATAAATCCTCAAATGAAAGTAACAAATATGGCGTCCCAATGAAAATCTCTTAAGGGCTCCGCTCGCTGAACCGGACTCCTCGCCTCGACTCTCCCTCTCGGATGCTAGCTGCCGCAGCTCTCCCTTTCCTGGCGGTGAGCTCTCCCTGGTGATCCGACTCTCGTTCGGTTGGTCTCCAGAACACGCGCCGCAACGATCAATCCGTTAAGAAAGAGGTAACAGACTCGACACGTTCGAAGAAACGCAAGCAAGTGCGGCCATGACACCTAACGAGTGAGGAAAGAGGTGGGGCCGGCAGGGGCTCTTTGAGAGTGGCAACTCGCGCATCGCGCCATCTAATGTGAAACGATCGGGCGTTGTAAAACGCGAAAAGAATTCGAGCGCAATATCTGAACAAATTATTTAATTTTTAATAAGTCCAATTATTAATATTTATTTTCATAATTAAACTTATTTTTTATTTTGATAATGTAAATACCTTATTGTATTAATATTTAATATTAATAATTTAATTAGTTGCTTAATTTAACTTTTTGTTTAATAAATGAGCGGATGTAGTACTGAAAATGTACCTGTTATATAATATTTTAATTTTCAAAATTGTCAAATTACAAACAGGAATTTTGTTGTGACTTTTACAGTTATAAAGTAACTATTTAATAGAAATGGAAGCCTAAAAAAATTAATATTGTAACGCAATTATTATAATGCTCAAATCATAAAATATTTACATTATCCATGCTGCCAATACAATATAATTTTTTATTCATATTGTATTTTATATAATGGCAAGTTATTATATATTTGACAGGCAAATCAAAATAGCTTCGAATCGATATCGAAATGATGAAATATCGATGTCTTAACAAAAAATACATAATTTACCTGTTTACAGTCTGGCGCGATGAATGTATGTCACAAATAATCTCTTCTTTTAAAAAATGTTATAAAGCACAAACATCGAAATAAGCTCCAAATTTCGAGCATTATTTCGATATGGATGTAATATCGATGATTTCGACGTCAATTTGACGTCGATTCGATAGGTCATTTCTCGCTGGGTATCAACCACTGATAATCATCCTCGGAATTACCGCTATCGCCTTGATATCCGTCATCTGTCCCGTGTTTCCCTTGAGCTACACTTGATATCTCAGAGTAATAACCATGGAGCATCTCCCGAATCTTGCCCGTTTATTTGAATTCTAGTAGCAGGGATTTCCTGTTGCTCCACATTTTCAACGCTTTCGTCTGTAATTAAATTTTAATAAACAAAAATCTCTAGAAAGACAAATTGTTTTAAATATCTAGTATAACTCGAGTATAACTAGGAAATATCTAGCATAATTTTTCAAGGGATGCGATATTGTTAATACCTTCTTGAACCAAGACATACTTGGTATTATAATTGTTCAATAAACCGCAAATAACACAAGATTATTTACCATCCTTGAATGGCTGTTCTTGCACGTCTATGTGTAATGTGTCTGCTTTTATATCAGGTACTATTATTTCCGGTTTCTTAACCAAGTAAAACAAATCGGCCTCTTGGCAAATGCAGTACTTGTCAATCTCTAGATTTTTTAATTCCTTCAACAATTTGGGCGAGCTACTTTCAGATGGGAAAACAAGTGCAAAGGTACTTTATCCATCGAGCAACTGGATCTGTCGGTGGATTCCGATACGTGCTGTGCTATAAACTTTGTGTCAGCATTTGGTGAAGGATGATTCAAAAGTGCCGTCGCAGTTTCGTCTCGTAATAGCCTGTCAATCTCATCCCTCAGGCTGATTACCGCATGATGCTGAGGCAGTTGCGGCATTCTTTCCTGCATCGATTCAGTCTTTGCATTTGCACCCGGACTGCTACCGCTCGGCATGCTACCAAACGTCGAAGCGCCGCAGTAAGACGTCGTCCTCAATGAAGGATAACGTTCTAACGACACTTTCAACACTTGTTTTGGAAGGTTCAAACATATGATATTCAAAGTAACTCTCAGATCCTCCAAACTTAATTCAGCTTCGAGCTGTAATCCCCTTGACCTATACACGTGAGTCGTGAGTCGTGAGTCGTGAGTGATGACGTCGAGGACCCCCCCCCCCTTGACCTTATACACGTGAGTGAGTGAGTGAGTGGTGATGACATTTGGTTTTACGGGTTAGGAGCCACCCCCCTCGACCTATACACGTGAGTGAGTGAGTGAGTGAGTGAGTGAGTCGCGAGTGGTGACGTTGGGCTTTACGGGCTAGGAGCCCCCCCGCCCTCGATCTATATGCCTGAGTGAGCGAGTGAGTGGTGACGTTGGGCTTTACGGACTACGAGCACCTCCTCTCTCCCGTCGACCTATACGCGACCTATACACACATACACTCACTTACTCATACACATATACATTCACTCACTTACTCACTCACTCACTTATACATATATACATTCACTTACTCACTCACTTACTCATTCTCATTCATTCTCACCTTTATTCTTACTCATTTATATATATATATATATATATATATATAATTTATTCATTTATTTACTCACTCACTCACTCATATATATAGTTCAAGAATGAGTCTCACACGTAGCCTTTGTCTTGACAGCCGACAAGGGGGGGTCTGGGGGAGCGGAGCCCCCTGGTCAGGAGGGGGTGAGAGGGAGGGCGAAGCCTTCCCCCTCCCCCCACTCGAACCTAGTTTTTTCGCTGCAACAATCGGATGTAGAACATTTATCGACCGCGATTCCAATAAATTTAACGCATCGGTAAAAATGGAATACAATACGTCATTATACGAGATGTAATAAAATAAAAAGATTATGAGACATTTACTTCGCGTTCGTGCCGTTACTATTTTCAAGTTATTTGATCAAATCACTGAAACTTATCACTGAAACTTTGATGAAACCAAAATTGCAGCCGCGCACTTGTCGTGGTTGTAGCTATCGGTGTTACCAGCGGTTGCTATTATCGACGATAGAGAATAATTTATCCGTCGGATCGTTTAATAGAGATTTACAAAGTATCTCTCGATTCTCTTGCAGAAAAACCTCTCCCGCGTTTGCTTTCAATTTGGCTCAACTTGAATCAGTCATGTGACGTCATTCGACCAATCAGATGATACCTACCATCCGCGGTTTTCCTTTTCCGCCATTACCGATCGCGGCTCTGTCGTTTCTTCACCTCGGTGTTCTGCGTGCGGCTTCTTTCGTCGGTCGTGGACACTTGATTCAATTTCTGCCGTCTCGTGTGGAATTCGGCGAAAAGGTATCATTCGCATGCTTGTATATGATTAGAATATTGAATACAACACGTTGGATATTACGATTCATTGAAATACCATTGAAATGCTAATCGTTTTCTGTTCGCCGCAGGGAGGTTCGCGAGAATACGGCACGGTGGCCATAATGCAGCGATTCAGAGACGGAGAACGGGTAGTGCGGGGACAACGAAATCGGTGAGTGCGTAATATTACAAGGTACTCGTTGAAAATTCTCATCGCATCTCGATTATCACGAAACGTCGTTGGCGCGCGCGTTACGCAAAAGCCTACACCCGCGCGAGATAACGCAGCGTCTTGTGGCAGGTATTTTGCATTTTCCTCTCTCTCTCTCTCTCTCTCTTCCTAGACGCCGGTCTCTCGCGCCGCGTCGCGGTCGATCCGTTGCAATTTCCAAGCTGAGTTGCGAGACCTCAATTTCTGACGTGATTTTTTTTTCTTTTGTCGATCGCTCGTCCCATATAGGGTTTACAATTGGCCAATACCTGGGCCAGTATTAATTATACTGGCCCAGTATTGGGGCCGATTGTAAATCCCTATATGGGTGTTTTATCCCGATTGTGAAAAGAGACGCGATAGGCGAATCTGCCGCGGCGCTTTTATCCGCTTTCGTTATTCGCAAGCTCGAAAAAGCTCGTCGCCGAAGTAGGCCGCGTATCTTCGGTCGGACACGCGACGTTTATTTGTACGTCCTCGTTTAGATACAGTTTAAATATTAGCAAATTGGTATTTATAAGAGAATTATAGCGCTTTTACTGCTCGCACATTATTTTATATAAAGATAAAACATTATTATGAAATACTTTCATATTTTCAAGAATAAAGGTGCCTAATCATTTATATAGATATTATATGAATTTATAAATTTATAAATTTATAAATTTATATTGTAACATAATAAATATTTGTATTATAAATATTTACAAAAAAACGTTGAATGATTTTATATATATATATATATATACAAAATCATTTTTGAAATGTACAAATGTAATATTATATACGTGTGCATATAAATATTTATGTTATAAATATTTACAAAAAATGGTTGAATGATTATATATATAATCATTTTTCGAAATATACAAGTGTTTTCGAACTAAATAAAATAAAAAGATTGTGAGACATTTACTTTGTTATTTCGGCGTCCCAGGAGATTACCTGGTTGGCTCGTAATTGCATTTTGCAATTTGATTTCGTGTATTGCTGCACGAAAACTTGATTCCATGCTCGCTTGTAGCGAGTAGGGTGAAACGGTAGGTGTGAAACGTATTTTCTGTAACGATTGATATACATTTAAAAAATTAACTTGGGGATATTTTATCAAGCTCTCCAAACATAATTTTTTTAACAACTTTCTCTAGATATTGTATTTTACCTGTATCATCGCTAAGCGGACACGCAAAACGGACTTGTTCGTGCAGTAATTGAGATACAGATAGGAATTAAACGTGATTATATACTCGTGCTCTCGATTCGCAAATTATCAACCGGCATTATCGTGAATCGAAAAATTATGAAGCTTAGGAATTGTTTAGGAATTGCAGTAATTTCTGTAATTTTCCAAAACGCTTATCATATATAACAGCGTATATATACACTGATCCCGATTTCGACAAATCGTCGGTCAATATTAACGCGAATTCTTTCACGTAAATTCGTATGATACTTCTTTTTTATCGCATCACGCGACGATCCTCGAAGTCTCGATTCTTCTCCTTCGTTTGCCTGTCAACTGCATTGGCCGAGGCCGAGAAATGTTCGATTCCCGCGAAATCCTTTCGACCACGAAATAAGACGCGGCGGAATGAGTCGCGATAGGAAATTTCTCGGAACAGTTTTATTCGGGATTGCGAATACGCGTCCCGAAGGGTATTCTCCCGTGCTCTTTCGCAGGGGCGGTTACTGACTTCTTGGGGGATTGAAACTAATAATTGAATTGATTACTGTAAGAAAAGAAGTGATCACGGATAAAACCCGACCACGGATAAACCAGAAAACTCAATCATTTTTTTCATAGGAACATGTTGCATAAATACAGTAAAAGTATTGGAACTGAAACAATTTCTTTTCGAGTTACAACTTGAATTTAGAAAAATTGTACGAATTTCATTGCGGCGAATAAAGCTCGAAGTTTACGATTGAGGAAAACTTTTTGAGAAGGAAAAAGTTCTCGCAATTGTTTATCAATTCTCTTTCTTTTCTATCTTATTCAGACTTTTAGATGCTACAGAGACACAAGCACAGAATTACATTTATTTCTTGTAATAAGATTGGCGCATCCTCTTCTGTTTGAATGCCGATTGACTTGGAAATTCATCTCACCTCGAAAATTATGCTGTCTCAATTTCCTTGCTTATCCATCCCGTTCCGTTATAGCTTGCGCAGAAATCCGCTCCTGTGCTTGCGCAGGTGAAGCACCCTGTGACATGCATACGGCCGCGGCGCCTTGTATGCACCACGTATCGCTTTAGAGGAGAAAGAGGAGAGAAAGGGGGAGAGAAGATACCGATTGAAATCGCGCACGGCGCGGCGGCAGCGGGTCATGCTATTGACAGGCCGTCTTTTATAGGTATGCATCGCAATTCTTCCGCAATTTCGCCGTACCCCTTTTGGACTCCTTTTTCCGCAGCCCGACGGCAGCAATCCGACATTCGATATCGCGCTACCATCACCCCTTTATCTCACCGTGGTCTTTTCATTTTCCTTCTTTCCCGCTCGGTTTAGCCGACAAGACTTCGTGCTTGTTCCCTGCGCGAATGCATCTTCAATTCAGGATTTTTATATAAAAGATTTTTTATCACAATATATTTTATAATGTAGTAGTAATATTTAACGTTAATGTACGTATAATATAGATATATGGATCAAGGTATTTTTGTTACCTCGACATTTACGGATAGTTTTTATTATTTGTACTTGTAATATAAATTATTTCACGTTTTCAGTTATTTTTACCAAGAACGTCTACTGAAAATGTGATACAATTCTCGTATTTTCGTACAGATACATTTCTATTCGGCACAAAAGCTTTTTTTATCAATAGAACTGCCCTCATCTTTAGTAATCAGACGAGAGCAATTATTTTTTTAGTCTATTACAATTTTACGAAGCTCGAAACGATTCATATTCGATTATTTCCGATTCGCGAGATGACCGTAGTGGTATTTTCGTCCGTTCCCCAAACCCGCCGAGTGTCATCAAATTCGATCACTCGCAAACCCGGTTCCTGGTTAGTCGTAGTTTACATCGACGCCTCGTAGCTCGCGCGGAGTTGGGGTTCGTGCCGGAGTTTGCGCGAAAATTGCATTTCGGTCGTCGTTGAGAATCAGGCAAACGATATTTGATCTCGGACGGCATCGACTAGGGGTGTGCGACGATGCAGCGGACAGAGTGCACTTTGCGCTTTGCACACGAGATATGATGTGATTTAGCAAACGGTTTTACATGAGAGATGCATTCGTCTCTTTAAATCTATTTCAAAGATCCTTCATATCGATTCTGTCATGTCCATTTCGATATTTCGATGCGAATCCAACGGATGTCTACTCTGATACATGTGTGAAAACAGATGTAAAGAAGTTGGAAGCACAGAATGTTTATTCTTTCGTCTCGCAGACACGCACAATTAGTGCGGTCGTTCTCTTGAATAAATTTGTAATTTGTTAATGTCTTTATTAATCTTTGGAATCTAAAGAACCTCGGGTTTTAAATTAAGTTCGTAAGTAGGTCGGAGGAGGAGCAATCCGTGTATTTTAGAGAGAGAGAGGAAACAGAAAGAGGAAGACAGAGAGAGAGAGAGAGAGAGAGAGAGAGAGAGAGAGAGAAGGAGAGAGAGAGAGAGAGGAGAGAGAGAGAGAGAGAGAGAGAGAGAGAGCCTCAATTAATTTCTGTATTCTATGGATAAACTGTTAATTTTGGATCGCGCAACGGTACGCGGCTAATTTGATTACTTAACATTATTTTGAGATATTTTCAATGACGTTCGAGATTAGAATTGACATATTATACAATAGTGGCAGTCTTCGCGCGCGCGATGACTTGTATTGCTTTTCTCGCGGAATCAAGCAATTTTACAACACACGTTTTATGAGGCATAATCGAATTATCCACCTATACATTTACGCTCTATTGTTGTACGCCAATGCGTATGCCCAATTGTTGTACACCCAATTGCGCTCTTGTGAACGCCGCGGCCTATAAGTAATTCATTTATCCGATGCTGTGCCCGCGACACGCAACAATGGCGTTGCAAATGAAAACCATTAAAAAGCATTAAATGCACTGTTTTCATCTCGATTGCGACCAAGGTGACATGATTCGTGCGTATCGTAGAGGGAAAAACGAACTGTAGATAGCAATATCGAGTTTGAAGGTGCATTTTAAGCGAGAGACTAATTTTAGACTGGTCAAGAGCTCCCCGATAAAATATTTCATATTTTTACCATATTCTGTATATTTATACGCCTGTCTAAAGCAAACTTCTTACTTAAAATCAAAATAAATTGATTAGTTTTACATTATTCTAATACTACGACCTACAAGATTTATGATCTGAGACTTGTGGATTGCGCGACTTGGCGCTACTAAATTCTTCATTCGCACACACACACAATTGAACAGGTTCTTTTGTTAGTCGTGCTCAAGTCGACGTTAATATCAGATCCGTCCTTTCTAGCTATCTCTCGCTCTCCTTACGCGCGTCTACGCATATATTTAGCGGGCTCAGTTTACTAACCAAATTGCAATGGGCGGCGACAACGCGGATACCGTGTATTTCAATCTCGAGTCCCGAGATTTGGTGGGACGCGGACGGAGACAGAAAGAGGCGGTTGGGGATACCAAGGGGGATGCACGCCGGGATTCGCCGTGAACGAGACGAGAGGGAAAGCCGGGGATGGGGATGAGATAGCGATTGAGAAAGGGGGACGAAGGACGAGAGAGCTGCGAGAGATGGAGAGAAACACGTTGATAGAGTGGCCAAGATGGAGGGGAAGGCGAGTATCCTGCGGAATTCGATGCTAATGAAGGAAATTGCGTAGATGCCAAACCAGTATTCCCTTATCTCTCTCCCTTCTCCTTCCCTCCTCTCTCTCCTCTCTCTCTCTCTCTCTCTCTCTCCCTCTCTCTCTTTCTCGTTCTCCTTCTCAGC